>JAIUZE010014137.1:0-29601 GCA_022085475.1 Heliosperma pusillum | reverse complement strand
AAAATAAACCGTACTTGAAGATGGAGAGCGAAGAGGAGATTCTAGAAATAGAAGTTAGGACGGATTTAATTAAGAAATGAAGGTTTTATGATGATTTTGCTCAAGAACGACGAAGAACAAATGACGAACGACGAAGAACGAATGAAGAACGATGAAGAACGATTAATTAGATCTTAATTTGATTGATTGTTAAATGAAAAGTTGTTGGTGAGTAATGAAAAGAAAGAAAATATCAAGGCTTAAGAGGGGAAAAAGAGACGTGTGAAATGGAGAGGAATCGGGTCTGTTTTTACGCGATTTGCGGAGTTTAAGTTGACAGACCGATAAAGTTACAAATATCTTAGCTATTTTTATTAGTTTAATCATATTAATTAAAAGATCTAATATGAGTGGAAAAAAATGACATGGGGCATATGACTCATGTCAAAGTCGGGTTTCGGGACTTAAGTTGACCCGGGAATAGTTAAATGACGTTTGGGTTAAAACCGTAAAAGTTATTCTTTAATTCCGAATAAATTCTAAATAATTATATTAAATTATCATAAATCCAAATAAATCTTAATAAAAATAAATTAAAAATATTATTTTTTTAAATAAAATTTCGGTCTTCAAAATTACAAGGCGAGTCGGAAAAAGTCAACGAAAGTCAACATCGACTTAAAAGTCGAGAAAAGTCAAAGATGACTTAAAAGTTTAAGAAAAGTTTATGACGACTTAAAAGTCAAGAAAAGTCAATGACGACTTTTAAAAAGTCAAGAAAAAGTCAAAGACGACTTAAAAGTCAAGAAAGGTCAAAGTTGACTAAAAACGGGATTTTCATGAAATCTCTCAGAAATTCCAAATACGAACTCGGAATTTCAAAATACGACTCGAAACAATAAATTCCATTTTAAAAACTTAAGTTCTACTGAAAAGTGTTAGTAAAAATATTTACTAGAAAAATTGGGTACTTTTCGGGTTGTTACATAGAGGGATGACCCAACCTTCGATGCCAGAGCTCGAGTGTATCGACGGAAGTAATTGAACATGCTAAGGCACCAATGTCACGCACCTCTTGTAAATAGTATAGGCCATCTTGTTGCTCACCCATACCAATCATCGTCCTCGAGATACGGTCCTGGATGAGACACATCGTATGAGAAAATTGAACGGATAATTTGTCGTTAATTAGAAGTTGAGAAACGGAAATAAGGTTGCAATGTAAATTAGGTGCGTACAAAACGCGTTTAAGAATAAGAGAAGGAGAAAGAACAATGTCACCACATTTGGTAGCGGTGGTGAGATCACCATTAGGAAGTCCAACGGGACTAGGTGTAATATCGACAAGCTGCGTAAAATTAGAAAGAGTGCCTGACATGTGATGTGTTGCACCAGTATCAATGATCCAACATGAAAGAAAATTCTTACCAGCGAGGCGATCAGAAGGGTGCGACGGAGGCTTGCGAGTATGCCATAATTTTGTTAATTCGGCAAGCTCCGAGGAATCAAGGGCGTTCAAATCAATGTTATCAAAAGTGGAAAGAGACTGACCGTGTGAAGATGATGCACCTGTTGTCACGGCATGAGCTTTGGCTTGTCAGCTACCGGAAGAACGGTCATTACTGCCCCGAGTAGGAGGAGGCTGGGAAAAATCAATGCTGTCCAGAAAGATGCGTTCACGAGGACGGTCTCCCCACCATTCGGGGAACTTCATTGTGACCCTAAAACAGGTGCTAACAACATGTCCAAACCTTTTGCAGGCGAAACAGTAGGGTCGGCCGCGTTCACTATGTTCCTGCGAGGGAGCAGTTTTGGTGTCTGTCCCTCGGTGAGAGCGACTCCCTCCCCCTGAACCGCGGTGGCCATGATTGTGAACTCGAGCCGCAAAGGCCATGGGTTCAGGATGAATATCAGAGGGATTTTGAGTGTAAGAATTAATACCTTCTTCCTGAATTAAACGACTGTATACTTGATTCAAATTAGGAAGGGGTTCGGTACCGAGGAGCTGAGAACGAGCGGAGGTATATTTAGGGTCCAGACCCATAAGAAATTCCCGGATGCGTTCTTCATTACGAAGAGTCACATGAAGGGAGGCGGAACTGCACTGACATGGAGGCAGGGTGACACATTCATTGAGGTCATCCCATATTTTTTTCATGCGACCAAAATAAGTCATAATGGACTCCGTCGCAAGTTGTTTACAGTTAATAATATCGGATTTCAATTGATAAGTTTTGGCAGCGTTTCCGACAGCGAAACGTTGCTTAATATCATCCCAAAGAGGCTTGGCTTCATCTCGATAGGAAATAGTGGATCGAAGTTCCTTGGTGAGTGAATTTAGAAGCCAGAGAACAACCATGGCGTTGGCGGCACGCCAACTTCCGTAGTCTTCAGAAGTTTCTGCGGGTTTCGGGACAGAACCGTCAACGACGTTTAGTTTTTGTTTGGCAATGAGAGCAAGACGGAAAGCCCGTGCCCATTCATCGTAATTGGATCCGTTGAGTAGCACTTGAGATATGGTACTCGCGGGATTGTCGGTATTAACAAGGTTAAAAGGATTGGTTTGTTTGGCTGCACCAGTCATGGTGAGAGGAAAAAAAATGAAGAAGATTACACTGATACCATGTAGAAATAGAAAGGAGAGATGTAGAAACAGAGGAAGAATGCAGGGGAAGAAAGAAATAGTATATTATTGATGATGCCATGCTATTACGTACATGCTACTTATATACTGTAGTCTATAAGCTAATGACGGAAGGAATCATTCTAATAGCTGTACAATCGTAATAATATAATGCCTATAATATCCTACCTAATATGTATATATTATACTGTCTATACAAGGGTAATAATATATTCTACTATATATGTGAGATTATGATAACAGTAACTTGTGGAAAATAGGATCGAGCGTTCATACTCGATATGTACTAACACTTGTCTTTTTATTAGAGGCAATCTGTTTTGAATCCGTCTTCAATAAAAATTTATGTTATTTTCAAGGCACTAATTAGGGCTGCATGTGAGCCAGAGTCAAATAGTATAATGATTAATGCAACTGTATAAAACTACAAACCATAAGACAATAACAGTATTCACATGTCTAAATGTTTACTAACTACTGTAATTTTGCAATTTTAGTAACATGGAAGTTCCTATGTATTGTATACAATACTTTGTCAAAATGGTATTCACCGAAAAAAATTGTAGCCTTCATTCGAGTAAAATATCATGGTCGTTCGAGTAACTTTTTTGTCTAGATTATTTATAACTTTTATAAACCTAAAATAAAAAGGTACACAAATAAATGAGACCCTAAATAAGAAAAGGGTAATATTAAATACAACTTTTATGATTGTATTTAAGCATTTAATTAATACTTTCTATATGTAGTATTAAGTATTAACTTAGGAATTGAGAATTAAATTACACATTAATCAATATATTTAATACAAATTTTAAAAATAAATTTTCTTTTATACTTTTTTAAATACCGCCCTTAGGATTGTATTTATCGTGGTAAGAAAAATGTAAAAAAAAAAAAAAAAAAGTGAATGGAAGATGGAGAACATTAAATAAGTGCACTGACATTAAGATGATTAGATATATGTCAACATGTCTTAGATTTATTACGAAAATTTCTTCTTAGAAATTCCATCACAACCCTCTTTTAAAGATTAAACCCACCAAACTTTCCCTCTTTCCCTTCCCGTGGCTCTCTTAAATTAGACTGTGTTTAACTTTGCATTCAATATCTATGTACTCCAGCTCCTTTAATAATTTACATATTTATTTTAGCAAAAAAAATTGTATCTTCCGGAAAGACGGTCCTCCTTACACTACTCCCGTTGTCCCGGTCAATTGTTGTCTTATTTCTTTTTAGGGTGTCTCATTCGAGTATTGTCATTTCTGTATCAGGTTTGTATATACCAGTGAAGGTTCTATATAATTATATATATAGGCCTTGTTCTCATATATTCCACAACCATAAAACCGAACAAAAAAAACCAAAGTTACAACATACAAAAAATAGAATGGAAGTTTGTTCCATTATACTTGATTACTTTAATTTATATGTTAAATCCCATATTATTTGCACATCATTTATATTCTTTATTCTCTTCATATTCATAATATTATACACCAATACAAAACAAAGAGTTGTCTACCTCCTAGACTATGCTTGTTCCCTCCCTTCAATAGAATTTAGAGCACCCTTTGCAGCCTTCATTGAACACACTATGATCATCTACAAAGACAACCCGAAAGCGGCCCGATTTCAAATGCGTATCCTAGAACGGGCCGGTCTAGGGGAAGAAACATCTCTTCCCCTTGTAATCCACTACATACCACCCCAACCAACAATCGACATGGCCCGTGACGAGGCTCATATTCTAATTTTCGATGCAATCGACAATCTTTTCAAAAAAACCGGTATCAAGCCTGACGACATTGGCATTCTCATCACAAATTGTAGCCTTTTTTGCCCTACACCTTCATTATCTTCTATCATAGTGAATAAGTACAAAATGAGTAGTAGTATTAAGAGTTTTAGTCTTTCTGGAATGGGGTGTAGTGCTAGCCCAATTTCAGTTGATCTGGGTCGTAAACTTCTACAAGTTTGGCCTAATTCATATGCATTAGTAGTTAGTACCGAGATTATAACACCCAATTGTTATTTAGGCTCGGAACGGTCCATGCTTGTTCCAACTGCCCTTTTTCGTATGGGTTGTAGCGCGATTTTATTAACTAATAAACCCTCGGAAAAAAACCGGGCCAAGTATCGACTCCTCCATATAGTTCGGACCCATTTAGGGTCCAATGACATGGCTTATAATAGTGTAACTCAAGAAGAGGACACTGAGGGTCATTTAGGTATTTCACTATCTAAGGATTTATTAGTCATAGCTGGTGAGGCACTTAAGTCTAATATAACCTCACTTGGACCATTAGTTTTACCCGTATCCGAAAAAATCCGATTCATAATACATTTCTTAGGTCGAAAATTCCTAAAGCCTTACGTTCCGAAATTTAGCAAAGTGTTTGATCATTTTTGCATCCATGCCGGGGGCCGGGCGGTTATCGACGAGCTACAAAAGGGACTTAAGTTATCGGTACATCAAGTTGAGGCCTCTAGAATGGTACTACATAGATTTGGTAATACAAGTTCATCTTCAATATGGTATGAATTGAGTTACATTGAGGCTAAACAAAGGATGAAAAAAGGAGACCATGTTTGGCAAATAGCATTTGGAAGTGGATTTAAATGTAATAGTGTAGTATGGAAGTGTAATAGGAATATTCAAGCAAATGTAGATGGATATGGACCTTGGAAAGATTGCATTCATAGGTATCCTGTTTCCATTCCTGATAAGGTCGAGTTATAAGAAGGTAAATTATTTGTATCACATTTTGTTTTACGAACAACTCATTATCAACAAAACCAAAATGTAATTTATTTGTATTTTAGTTATTAATTTTAATTTGAGAACTTGAATTTTTAATAATGAGGGACATATCTTGATAATAATGAGGGTCATCTTCATTTTCTTAATATTTGTGTAAAAAATAATAGATAATTATTGAGCGGGACGGAAGGAGTATGTTGTAAAGAAAAAGTTCAGTAAATACTAAGGATTTGTGTTTTGGCCTTTTCTATTTGAAGCTCTATCTTGCAGAAAATTCGGATGGATTTGAAAATAATACAGAAAAAAAAAAAAGAGAATCGAGCGTATATAGACTATATAAAACGTATTATCTTCTCAATTTTGCATTATGTGTTATTAGACCAAAACATTATTTATAAATTTCGTTGAGATAAAGAGCTTGCTTATTACGTGTGAGGGGTTACATTCTTAAAGAGGTCCGGTTCTTGGTGTGTACAATTAATTTATTTGAACCGGGCCTCCCAAGACATCGGGGCCCCAAATTTTGCTCATATAGTCCATTTGCCAACTTTTTAAGTAACAACCTGCTAGAATAACAACGCAACCCCTTGCTTGCTTTGGAGATTTGATATAGAGGTAGAAACTTCTCAACTCAATCTTGGTTGACATGTGTTATTTAAGATTTGTGACATTATTGTCCGTGTGAGTTGTATAATGTATGATGATGTTTGATTTATGATGATACATTATGAATGGATGTCTAGAGATTGTGATGTTGGTCGGGCCGATACGGGTAACCAGATTTCCTTTGTGGCATCATCGTATGCGGAGGGCCGCCTGGAGCCTCCTCTAGTGGGCCTGCCAATACAAGGTACATGCACGTTCTATGGTTTAGGGAGTGGTCGGAACACCACATGATGCCTTTTGATTTGTAGCAAGCATCACGATGCCTTGTGATTTGTAACAAACATCCTTGATTGTGATTGTGATTGATATACTTGTGGTGATATTGGATTCGGTGAACGTTGTTGTGCATTCGTATGATCCTGTGGATTTGTCATCTATGTTTACTATCACATTGCGTATTAATTTATCTACTCAACTTTGGTTGACGTGTGTTATCTCTTGTGAAAATCTTTTGAAACTATATCCCGTGATGTATTTGACTTTTTCGGTTTCGTGGTGAGTAGGCTTTTCTGAAATTGGTTATGTCTCTAGTAAACAATTGTCCTGTCGGATATTCAATCAATAAAGTCAACAAATGTGTTGACTTTTATGACGGATTATCCGTCACGAAAATTATTTCTGACGAAAAATCCGTCAGATTCCGTCACGTATACTTACCGCCATTGACTTTATTTAACGCGCCATAATCCTCTGACGGAATAAGTCCGTCATAAGTCCTTTTCCGCCAGGATTCTGTCACTATTCCGCTAGTTTCCTGTGTTGTCTGACGGTTTTTAATTTGTTTCTAGTCGTTGATGCTTTTGGTGGGGCTTGGGCGACCCTCGTGTTCACATAGTGTTGTGTCGTGTTTTGATAAGGGTGTCTAGCTAGTAGCTACTGCCTTTAGACTTTCGCTTTGACTATTGATTATAGATTGAGTACTTGAATTTGGGAACTTGTATTTATGGATCTGGACACTTTGTTTTGGCTGCCTCTTTTGATGTCCGACTTGGGAAAACGGAAAGAGTGACATCTCCATTTCCCTTGGCCGGGTGAATGAGGGTCTTACGGTCGGGGTATTGAAAGGGTATTGGTACTGTATATGTGAAGCTATATTTTTCTTTTTCTTCTTCTTTAATGCAATACAATAAGGGTGACAAATGAGAAGGGCAAAACCTTCAAAAGCGTAGTGCATAAAGTAAATGTATACTATGAAAATCAATATCCATATATATGAAATTAGCAAAGCAAGCCCAACTTTTGTCAGTATTAAAGTACTATAAACTTTGCTTTAAAAGGTCGTCAACCCCTAAAAACAAACAATATCTCAGGGGAGATTAAGATTATCGAACCTTGTTTGGAACAATGGGTAAAAAAATATGTGCAACGAAACCTATGAAATCAGTTATAAACTATGAGGTCGAAACATAGAGAAACCGTCGATCAAACCACCACCAAATTAGAACAAAAATTCAATCAAGGAACAAGAAAATATAAAATGAACACAACCATTCATCCCTTACTTGTATTCATTTATATTATCAAAAGCACATAGTACCTCGTACAATAACATCATAACCAATGAGAAGAAATGGTACCCTATTTATATATGCGTATTACTTCCTCCATTCAACTCCACATTACACATATCTTTTTTCACTTTTGCCAACGCGCGTTTTGCGTCGTAAATATAGTTCGCTACGTATTTGCAAAAATTATACGAGTTAGATATTTTTAATATACTCCTAAAGACGAATCAAACAAGATTCCACATGAATATATTTTCTCTTATGCATTAGCCAGAAATTGAAAGAATCTTCTTACTTGTGAATAGTGTCAAAAAGAGAAATGTGTAGTGTAGAGTTGAATTGAGGGAGTATATAGTAACACAAAAAAAAATCAACATTCAAAACAAGGGAAATGCAACAAAACCCTAGAAAAAGAAAAAAGAGACATTGAAATTTACCTCGCCAAACTTGAATCGGAGAGGATTAATGTAAAACGATTGAAACTAATATACTCTCAAGTCTCAAAAGCCAAATAAACAATAACATAAAATTAAAATCCTAACCTACAAAATTTAATAGAACAAAATCATGAATAAACCCATAATTAGTCTTAAATTGATGAATTCATCAAAATAGTTCACTCAAAATCAATTATACAATAACCCCCAAATCTACCTTATTCCTAACTACATATACAAGTATTATATTGTAATACAAAAACAATATCGAAAAGGGGAAAAATGCAATAAAACCACATATGAAGAAAGGAGACATTGAGATTTACCTTATATATTTTGAATTGAAAAGTGAAGATTAGACGACTCAAAGCAAAAGAGGTTCAAGTGATTTTGGTTTGTCAAGTGAACACGTTGAAAGTTAGTGTGAAACATCGGTAGACTCCAAACGTTGTATTCACATAGAAAAATGAGCAAAGTGTTACGTTTTTGTTATGTTCATATGAACACTACTACACACCCATAATAACTCTAATTCAGTTGAATTTATATGTTTGTGGAATATATGTGAGGATGTAAAATCTATTTTCATGAAACGTATAAAATTAAATGATTAGATTTCTAGTTTGACAACGGTATCATTATTAACACTTTTTTTTGCGTGACGCCACGTAAGTTTTTTCTTAAAACTTCTTATAGTTAAATCCCATTTTGTTAGTTTTATCATTTGACATAAGTAGAAATAATTAAGGAATTTGCCCTTGTTTATAACACTCCTCTTAATCATTAAGTTATTCTATTCTACCTTGTTTACCCTAATTTACTATTTACTCACTCTCAAATATTAAGAACAAATTATTGCGTTAAAATCAACTAACCTAAATCCAGCGATTCAACTCCTCATTTGATCATTGCTAGGTAAGTTATTCTATTCTAGTTTGTTAATTCTTTATTATGTGTTAAATTTTATAAGTTTACTGCAATTCATACAGTTTACTAAACCCTAATTTAAGTAATTTAGGGGTTTTTGATTTATGAAGTTGATTTGTTGTTATTTAATTTATTTATTAGTTTAATGCAATTCCTACTGTTGATTAACCCTAATTAATGTGATTCATTAGTATACTCCTCATCTGATTGAATGCTTTGAGGCAAAAATGATGTGTTTATTAGTGTTTAACATTTACCCTTTTTATTTGACCTACAATGTCTTTGATTTTTAGGAATAATGGATATTAACTTTAATGTTAACCTGCGTATATATTATGGTGGGCAGTTTGAGTTTAAAAATTGTAAAACTGAGTATGTTGGAGGGGGTGTCTATTTAGCTTGTCGAATTTTGAAAAAAAGGTTAAATATTGCATATTTGAGAGACATGGCTGGTAAGTTGACGGGGGGTAGAGAAGTTGAGATATGGTATAAAAAAACCAGGGAAGAGCCTCACAACTGGGAAGACAGTGATGGTTGGTGACTATAATGTGGTAAATGCCATAAAGTCAAGAGATGACCAATTTATGATAAGCCTATATATTACTCTACCCACCCCAGTATTTATTCATGTATCTTCTTAAACAATGTCCACAATCCCAAAACAAAAAGGCCAAATTTATTCAACACTCAACCAAATTGGCCTGATCCATCTGGTATTGCTTTAAACAAACCCAACCCCACATTTAAAGCACCTAGAGTTAAATCCATTGCCAATCCATCCTTTTATGTAAGAAGCAGTCCTAGAAAGAATCAGAGGGACATTGAAACTCCTCTAGATATACCTCCTATTCAAACAAAACCACCCTTAACTTTTCAAGTCCCAAACAAAAGTCACAAATTACCTGTGAGAAGAAAGGTTAGGTCTGAGGGTGTATCATTGACTGAAAAGGAAAAAGGTAGAGAGGATGGCAAAAGCTGTGAGGATGTTGGTAAGGAGAAAAGAAAAAGCAAAGTGAGAAGTCAAAAGGAGAAGGGCAGTGTTGTTGGTTCCGGCTAAAAGGAGAAAGACACTTCAAAAGATAAAGGGAAAGGGAAAATGGGTGAGGTACAAGGTGCATCAAAAAGAAAAACAAGGAACACCAAAGGTTATGAGAAATAGGTGGAATGTAATAATGATGAAGGGGAAATCACTAGTGATGCAGACCTAAGGGATGTGGATCTAAGTGACATTGAGTGGGTGATTGGCGAGGAAGATCTGGGAGAGGAAGAAAATTTGTTTGGTGGAAACACTACAAGGTGGAACCTAATTAGCTACCGATATTTCAGTAGCAAATCACTAGTTTTCGGTAGCTAATTACAAATAGAGATGGAATTTGCGACGGTAGATGGTTCGTAGCTAAAAGCCTTGTCGCTAATTTAGCTACAGAATTGGCTACCAAAAAATAGCTACCAAATTCGAAGTAGCTACTTTTGCGACAGTAATAGAGACGAAAGTTTAAGTAGCTACCTTACCTACCATAAATAGTATAGTAGCTAAACTAGTGACTGAATTAGAGACCAATTTAGTTGTTGCAAAATTACCGACTAACATGTTAGTATCTAAATTGTCTAGGAAACAATAAATACGGTTACCATATTTGCCACGTCACCCTTGCTAGGCCTCCGCACTCATTGTGGGACATGGCACGTAAGACCACCGCCCGCCGCTTAGCTCGTCCCTCTTGTAGAGTAATTAACAATATATGTTGTTAAGAGGAATCGAACCCATGACCTACAACTTCATAACTGACATTCTAAGCATTGAGGCACATGAAGATTAATGACTATTTGGGTAATGAATATCTAGTTAAGGTAAAAGTCATTGTTACGTATGGGCATTACAAAGTACTTTTTAATAATAATTATAATAATATAAGTAGACTGATAATAATTCAAAAGTATATTTCACATTGATATTTATTTTGTATTAAATGTACAATATACATAATAGTGAAAATTAACTTTAGCTACCAATGTATTTCCGTAGCAAACAACTAAAATTAGATACTAAATTTGCTACTCACTTTGTGTTGTCTCTATATTAACTACGTACTTATACACGAATTTTCGTTGGTCTCATACGTAGCGGCCAAATAGATTGTTCTGTTATATTGTGTCGACGTATATAGAGACAACTCTAGCTACCGACAAACTTTCGTATCTAAACACTTAAATTGGATACTAAATTTGCTACCTCCTTTATTTTGTCTCTAAAATAGAGACGTAATTAGCTACCATTATAGTTTGGTCTCGTATGTAGAGACTAAATATATTTTTTGTCTCAACATTAGTCGCTAAGTTATATATTTAGCTACTGAGTTTCACTCAGTTGCTAATTCAGTTGCCAAATCATCATTCTCTTGTAGTGAAATCAAGAGGGCCGTCTTGATGAGGTTAAGGATTCTCTTGGTGTGAATAAAGGTGTGAGTGAGAGTTGTTTTGACAGTATAAATGAGGGTGAAGTTGATGTTGATGAAACTGGTGCATAGGAAACTGAGGTAGAGCAGACTGAGGTACATAAGCAAACTGAGACTGAAGGAAGACATAACATAATTGGGGGTTGATGATGTTGAGGTGAATAATTTTGAAGAAATAGATGAAGACTCAGATGAGTTGAAGAGCTTACAAGGGTCAGATTCAGAAGGTAATGGGTACCAACATTTAACTCAAAGGTTGACTTGAAGAAACCCATTAACTTGAAATTGGGGTTAAAATTTGCAACTATTGAAGTATTGAGGAAAGCTTTGGTTAATCATGTTGTGGATAATGGTTATGAATTTTACTATAGTCATAATGATTCAACTAGGGTGACAGCATATTGCAGGAGCAAATGCAAGTGTGCCTAGAATAATAAAAGGTCAAAGATTAGAGCATGTATCTGCAATCTCAAAAATAAGTGCAGGTATAAGTTTCATGCTTTAAAAATGAGGATTTCTGAGAATATACAAATTAAGTCAATGGGGTTGAAACACACTTGTCAGCTTTCAAGCTACAATAGGATGGTGTCTAGTGAGTACTTAGCTGAGAAGTACCTTGAGTGGTTTAGAACAAACATTGACTGGAGTTTAAAACATTTTCAAGAACAAGTGTTGAAGGACTTAAATGTCCATGTGAGTTATGGAAAATGTTGGCTTGCAAGATCTAGGGCAAAATTAGTGATATTTGGGAATGGGAAAGATCAGTATAGTAAAGTATGAGATTATGCTGCTTCTTTGAGAAAATATAACAGTGGGTCAACATCATTTATGTTTGTGACAATATTGAGATGCCACCACCAATATTCAGGAGAATTTACATCTGTTTGGCAGCCTGTAAGGAAGGTTTTCCAAAAGGGTGTAGACCTTTGTTAGGTGTTGATGGTTGTCACCTAAAAGGTCCTTACCCTGGGATGATATTGGTGGCAGTTGGGAAAGATGGGAACAACAATATATTTTCAATGACATGGGCAGTTGTTGAAGTGGAGAACATTGACAGTTGGAGGTGGTTTCTTGAGATGTTGGTCAATAATGTTTGTAAACCTGAGGGTGAGGGGATGACCTTTATCTCTGATAGGCAAAAACGTTTGATTGATGCTTTGAGGATGGTGTTGACCAAAGGAAAGACAAAATATTGTGCTAGGCACATTTGGGCAAACTTCAAGCTAAGCTATGTTGGACAACTCTACAAAGAGATTTTCTAGAATGCTGTTAGGGCCACAACAAAGGTATGAATTTATGCCCTCTTACATTGTTTCATTTCTGGCCTTCAATTACAAAGGTATACATTTCTTGCCCTTTAATTACAAACTGACCTTTTACATTGTTATTCTCAGGCTGACTTTGATGGGCACGTGAAGGGCATTAAGTTTATGTCAAATGATGCATGGGCATACTTAAATGTCATGCCTGTCAAACATTGGTCCAGACATACCTTCCAAACCCATTGTAAGTCCAACATGTTGTTGAACACTTTGTGTGAGACATTCAATGCAGTCCTTAAGGATGCAAGAGATAAGCCAATCCTCACACAAATGGAATGGATTAGAAGGTATGTCATGAAGAGGACATGTGAAAAGAGAGAGGGTTTGCAGAAGTATGAAGAAAGATTAATGCCTTATGTGTAACAACTCGAATTTTCTAGACTTGTATTGAAGTAAAAAAAAAAGGAAACAACGAAAGACAAATTACATATCCAAGTCATTAACTGATTAACTAATTCAAACTATTACATAAGTGTTCAACATTATCATAACTTAGTGATATTACAGCATATTATTGATGTAGATTAAGAAGCTAGCTAATCCATTCTTCAAGATCCAAGCCCAAATCCAAGGAAGAGTCGGTCTTCATTCTAGCGGAATATGTTGTTCAAAGTCATATACAAGTATAGAATATACAAGTATATAGAAGAAAACAACAGGTGAGTGAATCGATGATCAAGATTTTTAAAATATGTAACATCAAATGAAGAATCACTAACTAATTAAATCACATGATAATAATATATGAAAAAATTAAATAAGGAGGTCGTAATACTTGTTTTGAAAACTTTATCACGACATATCTGACACTACTACAAAAAAAGTCTATGACAACGGTAAAAAACCGTTGTTATATTAAAAAGCGGACGTTGTTAAAGCCTCCGTTGTTAAAGGTATTAACAACGGCTCATATTTAATGAAAAAACCGTTGTGAATATTTTTAACAACGGTAAAAAGTCGTTGTTATTACTAGCCAACCGTTGTTAAAACGTGTGAATAATTTTGGTGGGAAAGATACAACAACGGTTGTGTTAAAAGAAACCGTTGTTAAACGTTTGTGTAGTTTTGGTGGGAAATATTATAACAACGCTTAAGTTTTTCAAACCCGTTGTGAATAAAGTTAATTACAACGGAGTATACTAAGAAAGCCGTTGTGGAAAGTTTTAATCACAACATGTATATCAGACTAAACCGTTGTTAAAAGTATGATTAGTTTTTGTGGGAAATATGTAACAACGCTTTTAATGAATTTTAAAAAAAACGTTGTTATTGCTTTTATTATTGTTTTTGAAAAAATTGTAATTTGTTCCCCTGCCAGTGAAAATCCTGCATAAAATCAGCAGCAGTAGTAGCACGCATAAACCTCTTTCAGCAGCAGCAAAATGATATATATATATATATATATATATATATATATATATATATATATAGAGGCGGGATCTCGTGAGTTTGGTTCTTACGGTGAGTTGGTAATTATAAATCTGGACCATTAGATCCAGGGAAATCAACGGCTCATATATCATGTGTATGAAATACAAGCCCAAGACCAAAACTCCTGAAGCCAACAAACCCATTAAACACACTCTTTTCAATCCCCCTCTCTCTCTCTTTCTATCCCCAAATTAAACTGTTTCATTCTACATGTACTTTCCAATTTCTTTAACAATAACATTCTCATTTGTTAATTATCAAATCAAATCAATATAAATTCCAATTATAACAATTTTGATTCGACTTAGGCATCAAATCAAACAACCGTTCTTCTAAATCTGTCGACACAAAAACAATTCCAATATTAATTATAATTCGTATTCATATTTCAGCTCGCATCTGGGTTGTTACCTTGGTGGCGTAATTGGTGGCTAACAAAGCCATGGCGGATTTTAAGTTCGCGACGAGGAGCACAACTATGGCTGTTTTTGCGCGAAAGAGGAGTTGTAATCTCGAGTCTAGTACTATGTAGGCTCAATGATGCGAGTGAGGTTGCTTCTTGTTGGGTTTCGGGCTGTATATACAATGCGAGTGGGGTTGCTCTGGCAATAATATAGAAGCTAATGAAGCATTAGCTCGGCTTCAATTTTGTGTTCTTTATTGTAGTTGTATGCCAAACGAGCAAGCATGGGCTGGTAATTGCCTAATTGTGTGTATGCAGGCTTTAATTTGTGGTTGCGTCATCCTTTTTGGAATTTATTTAATTTGATCATTACTTGATTGGTGCCTCGTGTGATTTTGTTGTTTCCTGAACTCGGTAACTGTGATTAAATGTATTGAATCTTGGCTTGTTTGAAAACGGTTAATAATCATGATGTGTCTTCTTGACTACTTCTCTTCATCCAAACTAATAAAATACTTCTCATATACAATAAAGAAGTGAAAACACCAATAAAAAATAAAGGGAGTATTTACTACTAAAATGAGTAAATAAGAGTAAGTCCAATGGTAAGCTAGTTGATACTATCATACCTTTAACACATCACATTTGAATAACATAAGAGTTATTTAAAATGACAGAAAAAACTAAGTTTTGAAAAATATAATGGAATAATAACAGAATAACACATAATTACACAAGAGTAACACAGTTTACTAATTCGACAATAACACTACATTAACACCACCACAATAACACTACAGTAACACCACAATAACACTACAGTAATACCACAATAACACTACAGTAACAACACAATAACACTGTAACACAAGAATAAGTCGAGAGCAACACAAGAAACTTATCTAACAATAACACTACAGTAACACCACAATAACACTACAGTAACACCACAATAACACTACAGTAACACCACAATAACACTACAGTAACACCAAAATAACACCAAAATAACACTACAATAACACTACAGTAACACTACAATAACACCACAGTAACACTACAATAACACTACAATAACACTACAGTAACACTACAGTAACAACACAATAACACGGTAACACAAGAATAAGTCGAGAGCAACACAAGAAACTTATCTAACAATAACACTACAGTAACACCACAATAACACTACAGTAACACCACAATAACACTACAGTAACACCAAAATAACACTACAGTAACACTACAATAATACTCTATTAACAAAAGAATAACACAATAGTAACATAAATTAACACAGTAACACAAGAATAACGCAAGAGTAGCACAAGAAACTAATCCGACAATAACACTAAAGTGACACCACAATAACATTATAGTAACACTACAATAACACTACATTAACACTAGAATAACACTACATTAATACTAGAATAACACTAGGTTGACACAGTTGAGAAACTTTGGAAGTGCTAATCCATTGTTTCTCCTTTGTTACTTCACGTGTAATTCAACTTTTACTTCAATGTTATTATCGCATTGTTACTTCGTGTTATTCCATTGTTACTTCATTATTACTCCGTGTTATCTCATTGTTACCTTGTGTTATTCCTTTGTTAATTTATTGTTATCTTGTGTTATTTTATTGTTACTCTCCCATTGTTTCTCTATTGTTACTCCACGTGTTATTCGAGCGTTACTCTAATGTTACCGTTGTCCAATTCTTACTCACTTGTTACTCTGTATTAAATTACTCTAAATTGCTACAATAACACTATAATAACACCATAATAACACTACAATAACATAGTAATAAAACTACAGTGACACCACAATAACACTAAGCCAATACGATTGAGAAACTTTGCAGTTGAATAACACTATATTAACACTAAAGTAATACTAAACTAGAGTAACACTAGAATAACACTACAATAACACTAGGCTAACACAGGTTTTTCAGGTTCAGTCTGTCTGTCTCGGATCAATGAACATCCATATATGTGGCCCATCGTCTTCATCGTAAGCTTATTGCTGGGCATGGGCTTGTCACCTCCTCATCTCTTCCTCGATATTTACGTTATGCATTGATATCTCTAATGTTCCCTTACATTTGCAATAAGGGCTGCTTTTTTTTTGGTTATTGATGGACCAAAGTGCCTAATCGCCACCTTCAGTCCTTCATACCAGTTTCTTGACATCCAAAGCAGCAGCTTTCGTCTCTTTTCTGTTACAAACGTATCCCAGTAACATATCAGTAAAAAATTAATATTCCACTACTAGTTAGTAACTATCGTCACAATAAAATGAATATTTATCAAACTACCAATAATAACTTAATAAACCAAATTACTTTATCACATTTCTGAAAAACTATCGTTAACTTGCGATTTCAAAAAATAACCCAAACTAACCAAGCCACTCAAAACACCAACATGTAATTCAGTCAAAGTACCAACAACAACGCAATTAAGTAAGTTAGTTTACCAATCTTTCTGAAACACTATTAACATGATGATTACACATAATTACCAATAACCCAATCAAACGTCTAATGTCACCATAAAATCCATTACTCATCAATACACAGCATTAATAAATCGCAAGGATGATGCAAATTATGTGATCAACGTTATAACTAGCTAATGCTCGGCTAGCAATCGACGACGATGTTGCTAATAGTCAAACATACATAGACTTAACTTACAATTGTCAAATATATGTAAATTGTCTTTACCCAAATAATTCAATTGCTCAACAAAAATTACTTGAACATTACATAAGGATTGATATCAGACAATTAATATTTATCAGTTTATAAAAAAAATAGCTTCAAAAGTAGTGTACATTAATTAAATAGCTAATTAGCTTCGATCATAACAATTATAACTCAATCAAAGGATTAGACATCAAAATCCCACAAAAATAGTATTCCGTAATCAATTGCTACAATTGGGGGAAAATGGAATAGCTTCCTTAATCATACCATAACCATACCCTAATAACCAAATCGAGATAGAATTCATGTAGCTATACAAACCTTTGAGATCAAAATTGAACTTTGAACACGTTTTTTTTATCAGGCAACGTTTCTTTATCTCCAAATTCGAGTGTGTTTGTTCATCTGAAGCGTGACACAACGATTTTGCTAGATAAGAGGAGAAAGATATTGAGTGTTCGAGAGGAAAGATAAGTTGAAAGTGGAAAGTGAGATTAAAATCTGGCCATTTTTTTCTTTAATTTTTTGTGATTTTTCAAAGTTTTGTTCTTTGGTTTGAGATGTATCAGAGAGATTTGGGTGAGAGCCGAGAGGAGAAATAAACAAAATAAGAATACTGGGGATAGAATAGCGCGGGGAAATAAATCCAGGCCATTAATTTACATCTAATCCTATGGTCCATATTTATGAGTACCAACTCACCATAAGAGACTAGACTCACAAGAACCTAATTATATATATATATATAGAATTGGGATCCGGTGAGAACTACTAAGATAATGAAAACCGTGAGAACTTCGCCTTGCTAAATTTATTTTTTAAAACTAACGAAATATTTGGATTCGGCATAGAATATTATGGCTAGATAACATATTTCTTGGCCGAAAATTATTAAGCTCCTGACGGAAATCGAGTCGAAATAGATTTTACTCTTTTTAATGCACCTAGTACTCAGTTTCATGTATCTAACAATTTTCATGCACCTAGTACTCGTTTTCATGGATCTAGAGCTAGTTATTTTCATGCATCTACTAATTATTTTCATGCATGTAACAATTTTCATGCACCTAGTGCTCGTTTTCATGCATTTAGAGTAGTTTTAGTTTGTCTACTTGAATTTATTTACATTAAGTACATATTTTTTAATATAATCAATAAATTTTGTTTACTTACTGCAAATATTTTGATTGACTATACTAAACAAATTGTAAATGATCCATCAAAATATTCGAAACAAGATTTGGTGGAGATTTAGTGAGAGTTCTCATGGTTCTCATTATATTAGTGGTTCTCACCGGATCCTGACCCTATATATATATATATATATATATATATATATATATATATATGTATATAGAGCAAAGATCAATTGAGTCCACCATATTTCTTAGAGTCCTTGAGTCCCATTATTAGCCATTAGATTTGTATGATGAATGGCTGAGATTGAGAACAAAAAGCATCCACTATCATTAAAATAATGCATACTTTTAATTACCTCTCTCCTTACCTACTCATAGCTCACACACCTACACACTCTCTCACCTATAATTATTCACTCCCTCTCTCCTCAAAATCAGATTTTCAAACAAAAAATTCTGATTTATTTCACCAACTTCTTCTCTCTCATTCTCTCATATTTTATTTCATATTCTTCTTCATCAATTTCGTTCATTTATTTACATCCTTTTGTAGATTTACGAGTTTTTAATATAGATTTTGTAAGTAATCTTTTTTCTTTTGGCTTAAACTTTTTTATCTGTTATTTTTAATGTATCATTTCTGGGTTTTTTTGTGTGTGTTACAATTTCCGCGTAAAACGTAAGCGGTTTTATAAAAAGCTTCGTAAATCCTCATTCGGACTCCGAATAAGGTGAAACAAAAACCTAACTTTATTATTTTTTTGAGCCCGTTGCAATGGTGATATTTTCATATACCATTGAGTTTTCAAAATATTCATTACTGCTCAGTTTTGCTCGAAAAGTCGATTAAGTTTTGTTCAAATTACTTGTTTAAGTTTTTTTAATCATATCTATGTTTTGAAATTGTTAATTGTATTTTTTAGGAATATGGAGAAGGTGATGATGATGAAGTTGATGAGAAAGATTACCGTAAAGTACAAATAGATTTTTTTTAACTTCAAGTTAGTGGGTTTTAAATAATGTAACTTTAATGGTTTGGGTGTGTAATTGTAATGAACAAGTTGTGTAATTATAAAATTGATGAAAGTAATTGTTATTTTCATTATGTCCCGTAAAAAGTCGATCCTTTCAATTATATTATAATGTAACTTCAATGAACAAGCTGTGTAACTGTAATGAACAATGAGTGTTACTGTAATGATCAAGGTGTGTAACTGTAATGGACAATGAGCGTGACTGTAATATATACAATAATTATGACTGTAATGAATAATCAATGTGACTTTAATCAACAAGTTGTGTAACTTTAATAAGCAAATGAGTGTGACTGTAATGAATAATGAGGGTAACTTCAAACCTATTTTGTGTAACTTGAATTCATAATCAATGTAACTTCAAGGCTATTTTGTGTAATTTTAATTCATAATGTTCGAAAATCCAATTGTATGAAGATGGTGCAACTTTAGGTCTAATATAGTGTAACTGCAAGTCAGTTATAGTGTAACTGCAACTCAGATATAAGGTAACTTCAAGTTAGTGGGTTTTAAATAATCTAACTTTAATGGTTTGGGTGTGTTATTGTAATGAACAAGTTGTGTAACAATAAAATTGATGAAAGTAAATGTTATTTTCATTATGTCCCGTAAAAAGTCGACCCTTTCAATTATATTATAATGTAACTTCAATGAACAAGCTCTGTAACTGTAATGAACAATGAGTGTTACTGTAATGATCAAGGTGTGTAACTGTAATGGACAATGAGCGTGACTGTAATATATACAATAATTATGACTGTAATGAATAATCAATGTGACTTTAATCAACAAGTTGTGTAACTTTAATAAGCAAATGAGTGTGACTGTAATGAATAATGAGGGTACCTTCAAACCTATTTTGTGTAACTTGAATTCATAATCAATGTAACTTCAAGGCTATTTTGTGTAATTTTAATTCATAATGTTCGAAATCCAATTGTATGAAGATGGTGCAACTTTAGGTCTAATATAGAGTAACTGCAACTCAGATATAAGGTAACTTCAAGTTAGTGGGTTTTAAATAATGTAACTTTAATGGTTTGGGTGTGTAATTGTAATGAACAAGTTGTGTAACTATAAAATTGATGAAAGTAAATGTTATTTTCATTATGTCCCGTAAAAAGTCGACCCTTTCAATTATATTATAATGTAACTTCAATGAACGAGCTGTGTAACTGTAATGAACAATGAGTGTTACTGTAATGATCAAGGTGTGTAACTGTAATGGACAATGAGCGTGACTGTAATATATACAATAATTATGACTGTAATGAATAATCAATGTGACTTTAATCAACAAGTTGTGTAACTTTAATAAGCAAATGAGTGTGACTGTAATGAATAATGAGGGTAACTTCAAACCTATTTTGTGTAACTTGAATTCATAATCAATGTAACTTCAAGGCTATTTTGTGTAATTTTAATTCATAATGTTCGAAAATCCAATTGTATGAAGATGGTGCAACTTTAGGTCTAATATAGTGTAACTGCAAGTCAGTTATAGTGTAACTGCAACTCATATATAAGGTAACTTCAATTTGGACATGTTGTAACTTTAAGTCAATTAGTTGTAACTTCAAATAAACTTTAATTTGTACTTTATAACTTCAAATTATGAGTAACTTCAAATATATAAGTAAATTAAATAATTAAATATAAGTAGATTTAATCTAACTTCAAGCGGATATGATGTAACTTCAATAAAATCGAGCAGTACTGAAATTTTAGAAAAATAAATGGTATATGAAACTACCACCATTGCGACGGGCTCGAAAAAATAATAATTTTAGGCTTTTGTTTCGCCTTAATCGGAGTCCGGATGAAGATTTACGGAGCATTTTATGTTGTCGCTTTTATTTTATGCGGATTTAATTTAATATGAAAGTATGAGAGAGAAAAGAATTGTCTTTGGCAAAATGTCAGAGTGTACAGCATTGAGAAGACAAAATTTAGCCTGCAACACTCTCTCTCATTCAACTTGATTTTCCTTTTTTTTTTTGGACCTATAAAGACCCCACTAAGTCCCACAATCACAACCATCCATCTCATGTATCCAATGGCTCTTATTAGGACTTAAGGACTCTCTAAATATAAGGGACTCAAAAGAACTAAGCTCTATATATATATATATATATATATGTATATATATATATATATATATATATATGTATATAATATATATATATATATATATGTATACCTATATAGTGATATCTGTCTCCCTATCTTATATCTTCTCCACTCTCTCTCTCTCTGTCTCCCTCTCTCTATCTACCGTCTCTGGTCTCTCTCTCCCTCTGTCTCTCTCTCTCTCTGTTTCTCTCGCTCTCTCTGTCTTCTCTACTCAGTACTCTCTGTCTCTCCCTCTCTCCTCTCTCCCTCTCTCTCTCTCTCTCCCTCTCTCAATCTCTCTCTCTCCCTCTCTCTCTCCTCTATTCTCTCCCCGCCGCCCCCTGCTCTCTCCCACCCCCCTCCTCATCCTTCCCCCCTTCCTCGCTTCCCACATTGCTCTCCTGCCTTCTCCCCCTTCCACCATTCCCTCCTGCTTCCCAAAGAAGCGAGGGTCAGCAGGTAGGCCGGCCGGGCAAGATGGGCAAGGAACTGAGGGGCCCTCACAAGTCCCTTACCTCGTCTATATGTTGCTTTTTGTACTCAGAGACATATGGCGTGGTGATTGCATACTGCGGATAAAACAAATAAAAGACATCGATCAGTAGGGTAACAACAGTAGGCATACATAGCAACATCATATATAGCAGCAAAGATATCAGCTCTAATGAAAAAAAGTATTAGCTACATTAAACTACTAACTCTTTCTGGAATGAGGATATATCTTCGCCTAATAATCTCCAACATGAAACGACAAACGTAGTATCCACATTGTATGTTATCCGGCTGTTTAGGGACCTATTATTACATAAAAAACGAAGAGACGAGAAGGCAATTACCAATTAGTTTAATGCGTAACTAAAAAAGACAGATGTCATGCATTTAGTTAAGGTATTAAAAAGCGCACGTACCCCTGTTATCGTAGTAAAAGTAGGCTCATCATCAGAATCTTTTGTAGGTTGATCGTCGTTAGCTCTTTTCTTCTCAAAGGCCCTTTAAAAAAAAGGCAGAAAGTCACATAAATATATATGTGTAGTAATGAAAATAATAATAATTGAAACTTATTATTATGTGCCAAATCAGTATTATAAACTTACTTAATAATCAACTTCTTAAAGGTCTCGGATGGTTGTTTATGCAAAGAGTCCAACCAAAAGACTTTCTTCTTGGTCGGCATGATCGCTGCTAGCACCCAATGTCTCCTAGATCGAGAGACACGCATCATTATTAATAAGCACAACATCATAACCAAACATATAAAAATGCAATTGTGTTTGGAATCGTAATATTAATTATATATTACCCGACTTCATTATAAGAGGCAAGAATGAGCTTTTTGTTTTTCGCCAATTCCTGAGCAATATAATCTATACGTTCTTCATACGAAATAATCCCGATATGCATAGATAAAAGATAAGGGCACATGAATCCGTATAGATCAAGTGGACTCTTGGTCTCGGGGATCACAACCGATTTCAAGAACCTACATGACGGTTTTAATTACGATATTAAAAACAATATATCTTAGTCAGAATATTAGAATATTGCATGATTTAATTTATTAAGAAACTTACTTCATCCAAACATATAGGTGTTGGACATCAATCTCGTCAAGGCTAGCCCAAATGGCTAGAATTTCCCATGACAAAATTGCTTGACGTTCTTTCCCTACAATATCATCCTCGAGCGAAATAATTATTAATTGCTCGCTTGCTATGCGAGCACCAGCCTCCTTATAAAGGTTCATCATCGTCATCGTTCGTACTTTTTCCATGAAAACGTTCCCAATATAATTAGTACGGGATAGACTCCTGACCTCTTTCAGCTCGGGGAAATGATGTGGTTTTCCTTTTGTGCTACCTGTCACAATATTCTACATGTGGCTAACTAAATTAAGTTGCTCTTTCAATGATGAGGCAATAGTAGAAATTAAAATATAGAGAGAGCTAATTAAATACCTCATCAAGTTGTTGTTTCGACGAGGTAACAGAAAGATTGTCTATCGAGTTAGTCTTATCCATGTTTTTTGTTACCTACAAAACAAAAATATAACATATAAATTTCACTGATTATGTAGGTGATGAACAAAGACAAAAGGCTGGTTAGATGTATTTTGCTAACCCCGACTACATTCTGTTGAGTTTTACGCTCACGAGCCAGGTAAACGTGCTTATTAGGCCATTGGACAAAACACTGAACCGCATCTGCCAGAATTTGAAGGTCGTCACGGACTGGGACGGGCAGTTTAAGGGTTTCATAGCCCTTCGCGGCTTGCTCTATCTCCACTTTTCTATGATTCGGCAAGAGTGGTACGCCATGAACCAAGATGGTTTCCGCTGATTTGCTGGGCATTATGTCTACGAAACCTCGGGCAACACGAACCATTTTCTCGGATGAAGGGTCGGTGAGAATAACTACCCTCTTTTTTATGGCCTATAGAATACACATTATTAATTAAATACCAAAATATAATAGATATCATAAATGATCTACATACCTATTACAGACTTCAAGCATACCTTGCCAAAAACTGACCCCTCATTTGAAGGTGATGGGTCGTCCGTCTTCTCAGCCGTCATCTCAAGTTGCACGACCTCATTATTGTCATCCGACTTCTCAGCCGGCTCCTCAAGTTGCGTCCCCTTTTCAGAGTCCTTTACCTAATAAAATTAACCAATCAAAGGCATGACTGCTGGAAAGAACAAATGCAGAAAAAAAAAATGATTAAGTCATATTTACCTTATCGGCTTGAGGTATCAAAACCTCAGCAGCATTAGGTACCTCACCCGTCTTCTCAGCCGTCTCCTCAAGTTGCGTCCCCTTTTCAGACTCATTTACCTAATAAAATTAACCAATCAAAGGCATGGCTGCTGGAAAGAACAAATGCAGAAAAAAAAAAGTCATATTTACCTTATCGGCTTGAGGTATTAAAACCTCAGCAGCACTAGGTACCTCACCCGTCTTCTCAGCCGTCTCCTCATGTATTGCCAAAGTAGTAGTGTCTGCCTCTTAACCAATCTGTTGCACTACCTCACCCTTATTAATGACATCCTCCATCATATTCAATTCTTCTTCGAAAGGCTTGCCTCCAGAATTCATTTTTAGTATCACGGAGGCCAATAACTGAACCTGCACGCAAAAAATGTAGAATCAGCATTTTGTTAAAACAATAACATGTTAATTTTAAATGACAATATAAAATGGTACCATGTCAGCCTTCCCCTTATTTTTCTTCTTCTTTTTCGGGCTAGTTGTCCCATAATATTTCGTTACTCCGACATGTAATGGGACGCCCCTCAATCGACCTGGATGCTCGGGTCGGCCGATCGCTCTAGCAAGAACGTCGTCACGACCACTCTGAGTGAATTTCCCTTCCGCAACCCCCTTCAGACCATTCTCCTATAATATATTAAATAAACTTAATTTTATTTTTGTTACTAAAATAAATAGATAGTCAGACATACATACGCGTAAGAATTAAACAATAAAGTTATTAAAAACCCGTCTTAATAAAATAATACTTACTATGTTGGCCAAGACTTCCTGATCATATTCGTTACAGGTTCAGGATCCTTTAGGCGTGTGCCCTACTTTCTAAGTTACGTGCCGATTCAAGTCGGTCACTCCCTTTGACACCTACACATTAACTCAAAAATAATATATGTATACATGTATATCAAGTCCAAGTATGATTAAAAAAATCTAATATATAGATGCTACTTACGAGATTGTATTCTATCAATCTGTAACCGCCTCGAGAACCATAATATACCCCCCCGCTTCTTTGAAATGTTAGCACAATTTCTGGCGCTAACGGCCTTCAAATCATATAAAATCGCAAGTAGATGAGATAATTAGAAAATTATAGATACAAGTAGAGTTTTAGAAAAATGTAACCTGAAACTTTTAGAAAAATGTAACCTTAACTAGAGTTTTAGAAAAATGTAAACATATGACATGGATACTTAACCTGAAACTTTTCAGTAGCTCGTTTCGCCTTATAATTATCCCATTGTTGCTGAGTGATGTTGGGGTACTTTGTCGGTGGGCTCTTATGCATCTCCCCCGTCTCCTTGTCGACATACAAGTGTAATTTGGCAAGGTCACACCTCCACTGCCTTAAGACTGCCGCTGCCTTATGTAATAGATATTTATCATGGCAGTCGGGAATATCGAAAGCTTCCTGCATCATCATCATATATACTAATAAGCGGCTGTCTAATATCATACCTTTATACGAACCTTTATACGGCTTCCTGCCTTATGTAATAGTAACTTCTGCAAAATAAAATGGTGTTTAGCTAAAGTAATTATCATACCTTTATACGGTTCAAGAGTAACTTCTGCAATACATGATTTAGATTCCTGAAATCATCTAAATCAATAGGCGCAAACTGTTTGGTTGTAACTCCAATCCAAGTGGATAAATGGCCAGCTGTAACAACCCGAAAAATACCAATTTTTCTAGTAAAAATATTTACTAACACTTTTCAGTAGAACTTAAGTTTTTAAAATAGGAATTTTTGTTCGGAGTCTTATTTTGAAATTCCGCGTTCGTATTTGGAATTTCTGAGAGAGTTTCATGAAAGACCTTTTTTAGTCATCTTTTTGACTTTTCTTGACTTTTAGTCGTCTTTGACTTTCTTGACTTTTTAAAGTCGTCATTGACTTTTTCTTGACTTTTAAGTCGTCCTATACTTATCTTGACTTTTTATTCATCTTCGACTTTTCTCGACTTTTCAGTCAACTTTGACTTCCGTTGACTTTTTCCCGACTCGTCTCATAAGTTTGAAGACCGAAATTTTATTTAAAAAAAATAATATAATAATATTTTTGATTTATTTTTATTTAGATTTATTAAGATTTATCATAATTTAATATAATTATTTTGAATTTATTCGGAATTTAAAGAATAACGTTTACGGTTTTAACCTAACGTCATTTAACTATTCCCGACTCATCGTAAAACGCGCAACAAAATCGAAACTCGACTTTGGCATGAGTCACACGCCCATGTCATCGTTTTCCACTCACAATAGGATATTTTAATTGATTCGATTAACCTAATACAAATATCTTAGATATTTGTTACTTTATCGATCCGTCAACGGAGATTACGCAAATCGAGAAAAATCAGACCCGACAAGCCACAAACTTACACGGCTCTCTTCTCCTTTCCTCTCCTCTAATAGACTTGATATTTTCATTTCTTTTGATTAATATATCATAATATCTAGATATTATTTCACTTTATCGATCAGTTAACGAAAATTTCGCAAAACGATCGAAATCAGATCCGTCTCCTCATCATTTCACACGGCTCATAAGTCCTCTAATAGGACTAGATATTTGTCTTTCTTTTGATTATTAATAACATAATATCTTGATATTTAGTGTAATTAACTTTATCGTTAATTATATTCCATCGTTTACCGTAAAATAAGTATTAAACGCGAGTCAATTACGTAACAACAATTTCAAAATCCGACATCCTTATTTGCCTATATTTACACGGCACACACACCCCACATTACTCACAAACAACTTTTCATTTTACAACAAATCAAATTAAGATCAAAACATACTTTATTTGATCGTCTTCGTGTTCTTCGTCTTCATCATTTGTTCTTCATCATCGTTCTTTGAGCAAAACCTTCAAAAATCTTCGGTGTCTATTAAATCCATCCTAATTTATATTTCTAGACTCTCCCGCTTTCGCTCCTCATCTTCACGTACGGTTTATTTTCAATTCCGTCAAAATCGTTTTCAACACTTTAATTATGGAAAATCTATTTTTACTTCTACTAATGTTTTTCTTGTCATTTCTTATAGGGGAAGATTTTGAAGACGAGTTTGGTGACTCGTATATATTAGGGGAAGATTAGAAGACGGGTTTCTTAGTTTATACTTCTTATTTTGGTGCTAATTGATTTTCCTAGCTAAGGTAACGATTCCGAGTTACTCGACGAATAGATGTTACATACCTTAGTAGCTTTGGTTTACTTTAGTTTTTGGTTCATCTTTAGTTTTTGGTTCATATGATTTTGATTTTATGATTTTAGATTAGTAACATGATAAGTGGTTGATTTTATTATGTTGTAGGAATTTATGAATATGTTGGTGTTCTTGTTATATTTTTATGATTTCTTCATGATGATGATTGTTGTATGTTGGATGGTTAAATTGGATGTTTAAAAATGGATGTTAGTAATTAGAAACATGTTAGAATTAATTGGAAATTTGGGGTTGTTGCTTTGGTTGTGTGAACCGTGGAGGAGGGGCCAAACCGGACCAGACCAGCCGGTCCAGGCCGGTTCAGACCGTCTGGGCTGGTCCATGGTGGGTCCGGGTTTTGGTCTTTGGGTTGTGTCAATGTTTGATTGTTTAATTGTTGTTTTGACGGGTTTTAATTATGTTAAAGCATGCGGGAAATAATTAGAAACGGTTTTTAGTAAAACCGTTAAAAAGGCCAAAACATCCCATTTTGCCAAAACAGGCCGTGGGGCCCATCCAGGCCCATGTTGGGTTCGGCCCAAAACTCAGCCCGTGGGTCCCACTTTGGGACTTGTGACGGTTTTTGAGTTATCGTCATTTTATCGCGTTTTGTAATAATTAGCAAGCGAGAAATATTAATAAGTAAAATATTTAATTAAAAGGTTTTTTCATTAAATTATTATTTCTCACATGTTAGAAATTATAAGACGAGATCGTAGTTTAATTTAATATCCTTTTAGTCAAACGGGTTTTGGTATGATATAATAATTCACATGTTAGAAGTTAATAAAATAACATGTAATGAATATGTTGACTTTTATGTCTATGTGATAAGACTCTGTTTCTAGCCGGTTTGATCCAACGGGTTTGGTCAAACTAAGATCTAGTCAGCCCCGATTTGACTGATGACCCGTCGCGGGACTAGGGTCGGGGATTTGTCTTCAAGTAAGGTTTTATTTGATTATTGAATTAGCCTTAGTTGATATGAGGCAATATGATATTTGGTTATTCTTTATATGAAATTAGTCACATGATAGGATGTTTTTCCCGTGACTGTTTTATTATATGGTTGGTGTCGTGTTGACTAAGTACCCATAGAGAATTATGAGTATATGGCGTCTTGACCATTCTAATTCTAAATGATTATCTTGGACCATGACATTGATAGGCCCGTACTATCTTTAACGAGTATATAGTTCACTGCTTGATAGCTTTTGTGTCCCGGCTTGGTGGGTTTATATCCAAGTCGGGGCATGGCATCCTAAGAGTTCCGCTTTGGGAAGGGAGCCAGCTTAAGTACTAGCCATCTCTGCTTAGGGGGTCGCCTAGCAGAGTTTCTTGTGTACGGTTATGTCATGAGACGGGGAATTGAATAGCTGTTGTCGCTAGGTCTGATCAGTCTAGGACTAGGATGTTTTCCTACCTTGTGGTATAGCCTCGAGTTACAGAAGTCTTCTATTGACTGCACTAGGAACTTATGCCTGTTTGTAGAGGTATTGGTCTTTCATGTTTGTATGATTCTATGAGTTCTAGAAGGGGAGATGCAAGCCGGCTAGGATTGATAGAGTTTGGATTACCGGTTGTTAACTGATTCACATGATTACGTGTTGATTATGGTTTGAGTGTATCACGGCCATGTTTCTGAGAGGAACCTCTGAGCTAGCATACCAGCTTCCCTACCTCGAGTTATAGTTTATTATCGGTTTCACATGATAGCTTTCACATGCTCGGTTATTTGTTAGTTATCTGTTTCATAACATGAAAAGCATATCATATATGTTTAAGTTTTGTATTTTCCATATACATTGCTTTTATGTTATTCATTTTTCATTAAACTCGACATTTCGTGGCTGGGAGAACTCGGAGTTACTCCCCACTGACTGTGGCTTCCGTGTTTATATTTAATGCGGTCGAACAGGTGGTGAATGCATATTTGGGGTACATTGACGATCTAGCGAGCGAAGTATTACCTTGGACCTATACTCGGTTCTTAGGATTGTATATTGTGATACACTCTTTTATTTCTGTATTTATAACGGGAGATTGTCTCCCGTTTCAGAGTACTTTTT
>JAIUZE010014136.1:0-48868 GCA_022085475.1 Heliosperma pusillum | reverse complement strand
TTACCTTAGCTAGCACAAAATAAAGTAGCACCCAAAATATAAGAACTAAGAAATAAGAAACCCGTCTACTAGTCTTCTTCTAATATATACGAGTCACCAAACTCGTCTTCAAAATCTTCCCCTATAAGAAATGACAAGAATAATATTGTTAGAATTAAAACTTGATGTTCCATAATTAAAGTGTTGAAAACGATTTTGTCGGAATTGAAAATAAACCGTACTTGAAGATGGAGAGCGAAGAGGAGATTCTAGAAATATAAGTTAGGACGGATTTGAATAAGAAAGGAAGGTTTTATGACAATTTTGCTCAAGAACGACGAAGAACGATGAACAACGACGAAGAACGATGAAGAACGATTAAAGAATGTATTAATTAGATCTTAAGTTGATTTATTGTAAAATGAAAAGGTAGTTAGTGAGTAATGGTGGGTGTGAGCCGTGTAGTTATAGAAGAATTAATGAGTCGGGTTTTGAAATTGTTGTTACGGAATTGACTCGTGTTTTATATTTAATTAAGGTAATTAATTAGATATTATTAGGTTTTATAATAGTTTAATGAAATATCTAGATATTAATTAGATATTATGTTATTTAAATCAAAAGAAAGGAAATATCAAATCCTAAGAGAGGAAAAAGAGACGTGTGAAATGGAGAGAAATCGGGTATGTTTGTAAGCGATTTGCGGAGTTTAAATTGACGGATCGATAAAGTTACAAATATCTTAGATATTTGTATTAGTTTAATTAAAGTAATCAAAAGATCTAATATGAGTGGAAAGAAGGGTGTCTTGGGCGTGTGACTCATGTAAGAGTCGAGTTTCGGGTTTGTTTCGGGACTTAAGTTGACTCGGGAATAGTTAAATGACGCTCGGTTTTAAATCATAAAACCTTCACTTTAATTCCGAATAAATTCAAAATAATTATATTAAATTATCATAAATTCAAATAAATCTTAATAAAAATAAATTACATTTATTATTTTTCAAATATAATTTCGGTCTTTAAAATTACGAGATGAGTCGGGAAAAGTCAACGAAAGTCAAAGTTGACTTAAAAATCAAGAAAAGTCAAAGACAACTCAAAAGTCAAGAAAAGTCAACGACGACTCAAAAGTCAAGAAAAGTCAAAGACGACTTGAAAGTCAAGAAAAGTCAAAGACGACTTAAAAGTCAAGAAAAGTCAAAGACGACTTAAAACGGGATTCTCATGGAATCTCGCGGAAATTCCAAATACGAACTCGGAAATTCCAAATACGACTCCAAACAATATATTCTAAATTAAAACTTAAGTTTGCTGAAAAGTATCCGTAAAATATTTTCACTACAAAAATAGGGTACATTTCGGGTTGTTACAAGTGATAAGTGAATATTTGTATGATTTTATCCCCTCATTTTAGCTCGATTTGATATGGTTTATCCACTTTAAGAAGTGATTTTATGAGCTAATCTCTCCTTTGCAGTATTTCTCGTGCTTTAATGTCATTTGTAGAAATTTAGTCGTTTCTACTTCAAATCTCGTCATTTGAAGGAAATATGAGCAAGGAGAAGCTAAGAAGGACGATTACGCGAGGTTAAGATGGCATGCTATAAAGATCAAGAGGTTCCGAGTCAAAGGGAACAAGTTTCAAGTCATTCCGAGCTCATATGCACAAGTTGCGACGGTTTTGCTATTCGTCGACGAAAGTCGTCTCAAACTTCATGCTCCGAACCTTAACCCTTGGGGACATGATCAGGCCCAAATAGGGGAGGAAATGAGGCCCAAGAGGTGTTAGTTACGTCCCCGTTCGAATCTAAAGTCAATGGAGTCAAGGTAGATCAAGTCTCGTACCAAGGGAAGATCAAACGTTAGTCAATTGACCAAGAGTCCAACATCCCCGATCGGATTACCACTTCCCCGATCGGGGAATTTTGCTGACGTACGCATCTTCACGTCATCTCCCTCTCTTTAATACAAGGCTTAATGGCTTGTTTAATGGGCATGAATCCGGACGCATTTTGGCAGCCTCTCAACCCTATAAATAGCCTAGCCTCCACACAACTAAGATGTACACAAAAACACTTCTCTTCTCTCTTTAGTTTAGTTTCTCTCCTTTCTCTCATCTTTCTTAGTTTAGTTTAGTTTTAGTTTTCTCTAGTTTAGTTTAGTCTATTTCTAAGCTTTCTTCAATTGTAGTTGTTCTACTTGTAATTGGAATTCTAATTTCCGGGTTTGCATTTCCTATTCAAGTTCTTATTCCATTCCAATCTTTGCTCATCCTTTTCGGTAATCTTTATTCTCGTCATTACATTATAGTTTCATTTTCTTTTGGTATTTCCTTTATCATGTTTGTAACAACCCGAAAAGTACCCTATTTTTGTAGTGAAAATATTTTACGAATACTTTTGAGCCTGTTTAAATTTTAAAGTGGAATTTATTGTTTCCAGTTGAATTTTGAAATTCCGAGTTCGTATTTGGAATTTCTTAGAGATTTCGTGAAAATCCCGTTTTTAGTCATCTTTGACTTTTCTTGACTTTTAAGTCGTCTTTGACTTTTCTTGACTTTTTAAAGTCGTCATTGACTTTTCTTGACTTTTAAGTCGTCATAAACTTTTCTTGACTTTTAAGTCATCTTTGACTTTTCTTGACTTTTAAGTCACCTTTGACTTTCGTTGACTTTTTCCGACTCGCCTTGTAATTTTGAAGACCGAAATTTTATTTAAAAAAATAATATTTTTAATTTATTTTTATTAAGATTTATTTGGATTTATCATAATTTAATATAATTATTTTGAATTTAATCGGAATTAAAGAATAACTTTTACGGTTTAATCCCGAACGTCATTTAACTATTCCCGAGTCGACTTAAATCCCGAAACAAACCCGTAACTCGACTTTGGCATGAGTCACACGCCCATGTCATCTTTTTCCACTCACTTTGGATCTTTTAATTAATATGATTAAACTAATAATAATATCTAAGATATTTATAACTTTATCGATCCGTCAGTTTAAATTACGCAAATCGAGTAAAATCAGACCCGGTTCCTACCTATTCCACACGGCTCTTCCACCCTCTCTTAGGACTTGATATTTTCTTTCTTTTGATTACAATAATATAATATCTTGATATTTGATTTAATTAACTTAATATCTAATTAATTACCGTAATATATTTATTAAACCGAGTCAATTCCGTAACAACAATTTCAAAACCCGACTCATTATTTTCCTCTATATTACACGGCACTCACCCCATCATTACTCACCAACAACCTTTCATTTTACAATAAATCAACTTAAGATCAAATTAATCGTTCTTTATCGTTCTTCATTCGTTCTTCGTCGTTCTTCATCCGTTCTTCGTCGTTCTTGAGCAAAATCATCATAAAACCTTCATTTCTTAATTAAATCCGTCCTAACTTATATTTCTAGAATCTCCTCTTCGCTCTCCATCTTCAAGTACGGTTTATTTTCAATTCCGTCAAAATCGTTTTCAACACATTAATTATGGAAAATCAAGTTTTAATACTAACAATATTATTCTTGTCATTTCTTATACTGGAAGATTTTGAAGACGAGTTTGGTGACTCGTATATATTAGAAGAAGATTAGTAGACGGGTTTTTCTTTAGTTCTTATTTTGGGTGCTAATTGATTTTCTAGCTAAGGTAACGATTCCGAGTTACTCGACGAATTAATGTTACATATCCTTTGTTTTCTTTAGTTTTAGTTTATATTATTGTTACTTATGATTTTTGGTAGTAACATGATAAGTACTTATGATTTTTATGTTGTATGAAATTTTTAATATGTTAGTGTTCTTGACATGTTTGGATGATTTATTTATAACCATGATTTTGGTATGCATGATGGTTGAATTGGTTGTTAAAATGGATGTTTGATTTTTAGAACATGTTAGAAATAATTTGGGTGTTGTTGTTAGGGTGGCCGTGTAAAATGGCTGGCAAAACCGACCCAAACCAGGCCGGTTCAGGCCGGTTCAGGCCCGGTCCAGGTCCGGTCTGGGCTGGTCTGTGAGTGGGCTAGTGGGTTGGGTCGATACTAGATTGTTTTGTTGTTGTTTTGACGGGTTTTAAATATGTTAAAGCATGCGGGAAATATTAAGAAACGAGTTTAGAAAAGTCGACTCAAAACAGGCCCAAACCAGGCCCGTGGGCCCAGTCCAGGCCCGTGTCAAGTCGGCCCAAATCAGCCCATGAGTCCTCTTCCTTGGACTTGTGACGGTTTTTGAGTTTATCGTTATTTTATCGGGTTTTGTAATATTTAGCAAGTGGGAAATGTTAATAAGTAAAATATTTAATTAAAAAGGTTTTTCATAAAATTAGTATTTCTCACATGTTAGAAATTATAATACGAGATTGTAGTTTAAATTGATATCCTTTAAGTCAAGCGGGTTTTAGTAGGATTTAATAATTCACATGTTAGAAGTTGTAATAAAATAACATGTAATGAATATGTTGATTATATGTCTAAGTCTAATGTGTAAAGACTCTGTTTCTAGCCGGTTTGACCAAACGGGTTTGGTCAAACTAAGATCTAGTCAGCCCCGTTTTGACTGATGACCCGTCGCGGGACTCGGGTCGGGGATTGTCTTCAAGTAAGGTTTTATTTAATGAATGAATGAATGAGCCTTAGTAGATATGAGGCGATATGATATTTGAATATGATTTATATGCAATTAGTCACATGATAGGAAGTTTTTCCCGTGACTGTTTGATTATATGGTTGGTGTCGTGTTGACTAACGTACCCATAGAGAATTATGAGTATATGGCGTCTTGACCATGCTAATTCTAAATGAGTAGCTTGGACCATGACATTGATAGGCCGTTACTATCTTTAACGAGTATATAGTTCACTGCTTGATAGCTTTTGTGTCACGGCTTGGGGGTTTATATCCAAGTCGGGGCATGGCTCCTGATCCGTTTTGGGACTGGAGCCAGCTTAAGTACTAGCCATCTCTGCTTAGGGGGTCGCCTAGTAGAGTTTCTCATGTACGGTTATGTCATGGGACGGGGAATGGAATAGCTGTTGTCGCTAGGTCTGATCAGTCTAGGACTAGGATGTTTTCCTACCTTGTGGTATAGCCTCGAGTTACAGAAGTCGACTATTGACTGGGCTAAGAACTTATGCCTGTTTGTAGAAGTATTGGTCTTTCATGTTTGTATGATTCTATGAATCTTAGAAGGTGAGATGCAAGCCGGCTAAGTTGATAGAGTTTGGATTACCGGTTGTTAACTGATTCACATGATAGCTTGCATGAGTAGCTTAGCCTTCATATGCTAGGTTATATGTTAGTTATTTGTTTCATAACATGAAAAGCATATCGTATATGTTAAGGTTTTGTATTTTCCATATACATCTCTTTTATGTTATTCATGTTTTATTAAACTCGACATTTCGTGGCTGGGAGAACTCGGAGTTACTCCCCACTGACTGTGGCTTCCGTGTTTATATTTAATGCGGTTGGCAGGTTTGTGATGCATACTTGGGTACATTGACGAGCTAGCGAGTGAAGTATTACCTTGGACCTATATTCGGTTCTTAGGATTGTATATTATTATACACTCTTTTATTTCCGTATTTATACGGGAGATATGTCTCCCGTTTCAGATACTTTTTATTGTATAATATTATTTCCTTATTTGTTATGAACCTTTTTATTCAAGACACCTTCTTATGATGAATATATTTAATAGTAGGTTCCGGTTTTAAAATGTACCGATTTTCACTAAAGTGAACCTATTAGAAACGTATTCTCATCTTTTATTTATTTAAATTAATATTTTTTTCTTTCCGGAAATTTGAGGGTGTCACAATGTTTATCATTCTTAGTTTTATAATCTTAGTTTCCTTTTCATTGTTAATCATGCATAAGTAGTCACCTTTCTAGGGTGTAGGATAGCCATGTTAGATTGATTAAAAGATGTTAATTGGATAAAAGAAATTGTGCCTTTAAAACGTTGTGTCTATGCATGTTTGGATTATAACGATAGTTAACAATTTCTGGCCGGAAATAATCGACTAAAATGGAATTCTTTTCCAAGGTAGAGATACGCGAATTGAATAGACAAAGCATGACATGGTGGATTAAGACCTAGTAAATCGCCTAAAAAGCCTGCTAGACCATCTGATCTATGATTGTAATGAACACATCATTCTTACGAACTCGCAATGAATTATTTGCATATCTTACATCCAATTCCTCCAATATGTCAATCTACATGTGTGAACCTATTTCCCTAGATTGTTTTCTATATCGAGTCATTAATTATTGTTTCAGTTTTCTAGCATTAGTAATAACCATTGTGACAATCATACAAGTTGAAATTCTAATCATATCTTTTCACAAGTATCTCTCGTCTCCCCGAGATCGACCCCTTTCTTCCCTAACTGCATTTATTTGTTGTTAGCCTAGCCAAGGGTTATTTATCTTTGATTAGGGTACGCGACAACCCTGTCAAGAAGAGTTCGAGGACACGGTGGATTGGCTTTTCACAAACCCTTTTGCGACCTCTACCTCATTATTTGCTTCCCCTCCTCAAGAGGAATTTCAAGATCCCACTTTTATTCCACCTTTGGAGGTGGAGTATCCCAACATGAACCAAAACGTAAACCAAAACAACAATAACCAAAACAACAACAACCGAAATATAACCATCCAAGACTTGAGGGCTCCATACCTTTAGCAACAACCCTTGTGCATAACATACCCTCCTCTTGATGCAAACATAAACCTTGAGTTGAAGGGGTTTTTTATCCATAATCTCCCCAAGTTTCATGGCAATGTGGGCGATGACCCCAATAGGCACCTCTCGGAGTTTCACATGATGTGTGAAGGGGCTATACCTAATGGGATTACCGAAGACCAATTCAAACTCCGAGCTTTCCATTCTCTCTAAAAGACTCCGCTAAAGATTGGCTTTTCTACCTTCCCCCGGGCTCAATCCGGACTTGGATCAACATGAAGGAAGTGTTCCTTATCAAATACTTCCCTCCATCAAGGGCGGCACATCTTAAGAAAGAGCTTTCTACAATTCGCTAACAATTCGAAGAAACTTTATATGAGTATTGGGAGCGGTTCAAGAAATTGATCGCTAAATGCCCATATCACGGGATTAGTGATGATGATCTTCTTAAGAATTTTTGCGATGGGTTATCACAAAATGACCAACGCATGATTAGTGCGGCGACTTCGGGAGGCATTGAAAACTTTTCTACAGAGGAGGCCACTAGGGTGATTGAGCGATTGGCAGCAAGTACACGTCAGTATGCAAGGAGTAGTGAACAAGGGGTCAAGAAGGCTTTCACCATCGATTCTTCCTCTTCCCATGCCAATCCCAAGCGAGAGAAAGAGGTGAGTCAACTCAAAGACATGGTGGTTTGTCTAATGAACCAAGGTCAAGGAGCAAGTGTGAGCAACTCAAGCAACAAGTTGGAGTGTGGGTTTTGTGGGGATAATCACAACGTTGGGTCTTGCCCTATTAGAGAGGAGGTAGAAGGGGTAAATGCGGTGGGATTTACAAACTGCAATTCAAGGAATCCACAATCCCATAATTACTATCACCATGACCCTTATTCAAACTTTTACAACATAGGCACCAAAGATCTCCGAAACCTCAAATGAGGAGGGAACCAAGGAAACCAAAACTCAAACTCACATGAAAGAAAGCCCCAACCAAGACAAAATTTCAATAACAACAACCAAAGGTCCAACAATTCCAACTTCCAAAACAATTCCAACTTCCAAAACAATTCTCAATCTCAAAACAATGCCCCAAGGCAATCAAACCAAGTCTCAAATCAAGTGAATTCATCTTCTCAAGGAAACTTGAGTGATATCTTACAAACCCTCCTTTCAAATCAAGAGATGGATAGGGAGGAGACAAGGAGAGATAGGGAAGAGGTGAGAAAGAATAGGGAGGCAAACAATCTTAGAGTGACCAATTTGGAAACTCAACTATACCAAATGGCCTCCAACATGGCCAAGTCCTAAGCCTCAAGCTCTACTAGATTCCCCTTTCAAACCATTCCACCCCTTAGGGAAAATTCTAGTGCCATGACCTTGAGAGGTGATAAGGAATTGGAGATACATCCGCTTGGGAAGGGTAAGGAGAAGATGAAGAACCTAGAAATGGAAACCTTGGAAATTGAAGAACAAGGAGAGTTGGTAGTGGACCATGGATAGTCATCAAAGAATGGGGAAGAAAACTCCACAAGCAAGGACCCAAAGGGAGACACTTCAAGGATGGACAAGGACACTATGGAGGATGTAGTGTAAGAGTACATACTGGAGGCTCCATTTCCTAGTTCTTTAATTAGCACAAGGAAGTATGACAAGGATACCGATTTGTATGAGACCTTCTCGAAGTGTGAGGTAAACACCCCCCCCCCCCCCTTCTTAAGTTGTTAAATAGTGTCCCTAGGTATGCAAAGTTTTTGAAAGAACTATGCACACCTTAGACCCAAACAAAGACACCCATAGAGTTAAGGTGAGTAAACATGTCTTGGCAATTTTTAAGCAAAAGTTACCTAAGAAATGTGGAGACCCGGGCATGTTCACCATCCCTTGCACTATTGGGAAACAAATTTTTAAACGTGCCAAGCTAGATCTTGGAGCTTCTATTAATGGTCATGCCTTTTTCCATATATGAAACCTTAGGTTTAGGACCTTTGTCTAAGACCGGGGTAGAATTCAATTGGCCGATAGGTCTAGTGTCTACCCCAAGGGCTTGATAGAAGATGTTCTAGTGGAAGTTGATAATCTTGTATTTCCGGCGGACTTCTATGGTTTAGACATGGAGTCTAGCTCAAGGGCTACACATCTTCTTTTAGGTCGACCTTTCATGAAAACTTCAATGACCAAGATAGATGTGTCAAATGGGTGTTTGACAATGAAATTTGAGGGTAAGAAATTGACTTACAAAATCTATGACTCCATGAGACACCCAAATGATGTGCAATCTTGCTTCTTTTTAGAGATATTTGAGCCTTTGGTGCAACATGTGTATAAGTTGTGTGATAGGGACCCACTTGAGGTGGTCCTTACTAATCACGTAGAAGAGGAAGGCTTGCGTTTCTTGTTGTCAAATGATGTGCATGAAAGTTTTGAAGATTTGGAGAAATAGGAACCATTGGAAACATAAGAAGAAATGGACATAGTGGCAATGTTGAAACTCGAGTAGAGCGCCAGACGCTGCCAGCATTGGTGGACGCGGGCAGCGTCGTCCCGCACGGGCAGCGTCCTAGACTGCAACATTTTTTCGAACTTTTTGCTTTGATTGTTCCCATTCAAAAGCCTCTTCCATCCATTATCAAGCCCCCAAAAGTTTAATTGAAGACTCTTCCAAATCATCTCAAGTACATATTCCTAGGACAAGAAAAAACTCTTCCTCTTATCATTCTCAACAAACTTAATGAGGAATAAGAGAGAAAGTTGGTAGCCTTGCTTCACAAGCATAAAGAAGTTTTTGGGTGGAACATATCAGATCTTAAGGGAATAAGCCCCGTAACTTGCATGCACAAAATTAGGCTTGAAGTGGATGCTAAACCGGTCCGACAACCTTGAAGAAGGCTTAATCCTGGCGGAAGTGGTAAAAGAGGAGGTAATCAAATTTTTGCAAATGGGTATTACAATACCAATTTCCGATTCTAGTTGGGTTAGCCAAACGCAAGTCGTGCCCAAAAGGGAGGAGTGACGATAATCAAGAATGCACAAGGAGACTTGGTCTTCACCCAACCGTAAACCGGTTGGAGGGTGTGTATTGACCACCGCTCCTTGAATGCGGTTACATTAAAAGATCATTTCCCGCTACCATTTATTGACCAAATCCTAGAAAGTCTAGCGGGAAAAGCTTTTTATTGTTTCTTTGATGGGTACTCGGGGTATTTTCAAATTTCAATCGCCTCCGAAGACCAAGTCAAAACCACATTTACTTGTCCCTTCGGTACATTTGCATACCGCCGCATGCCTTTTGATTTATGCAATGCACCAGAGTTGCATGTTGAGTATCTTCTCCGACTTTGTGGAACAATTCATAGAAGTGTTCATGGACAACGTCAGCGTCCATGGAGACTCTTATGACGCTTGTCTTAATCACCTTGCTCATGTTTTAGGGCGATGCCAAGAGTTCCATCTCATTTTAAACTCTGAAAAGTGTCACTTTATGGTGACTAGTGGGATTGTGCTAGGACATGTAGTGTCGGAAAGAGGGGTTGAGGTGGATAAGGCTATAAGGTTGACATTATCAAAACTTTACCTTATCCATCTAACACCCGAGACATAAGGTCATTTTTAGGACATGCGGAATTCTATAGACATTTCATAAAAGAATTCTCTAAAATTGCTAACCCCTTATGTAAACTTTTACATAAGGACGTAGAGGTTGTTTTCACTAATGAATGTAGGAAGGCATTTTATCACTTGAAGGAGAAGTTGGTAACCGCACCGGTTATCCAAGCCCCAAGATGGGACTGCCCATTCGAAATTATGATGGATGCAAGTGATTTCGCATTGGGTGTAGTGTTGGGCCAAAGAGATGAAAATGGACCTTTCGTGATCCAATATGCTTCCACTCTTCTCAATAAAGCGCAACGAAACTACACAACAATGGAAAAGGAGTTTCTCGGTGTGATCTTTTCCCTAGAGAAAATTCGTTCCTATTTATTGAGAACGAAAGTCATTATATTCACCAATAATGCCGCTATCCATTACTTCATGGCAAAGAAAGATGTCAAGCCAATATTATTGAGATGGGTGTTATTGCTTAGTGAGTTCAATGTGGAGATAAAGGACAAGAAGGGTGCATGCAATGTAGTGGCGGATCACGTATGTAGATTTAACCATGAAAGCAAATCACCAAGCATAATGGACGAAGTTGATGGAAGTTTGCCTCACGAATCCCTTTATGCCATCCAAGTGGGAGAGCCATGGTATGCTACCATGGTCAACTATTTAGTAACAAAAAGGTTTCATAGCCACTTTTCTTTCCATCAAAGGTGCAAGGTACGGTTCGATGCAAAATATTACATTTGGGATGAACCATAAGGAGGTGTGTGCCCGAAAGTGAGATCCCATCTATCCTTCACCATTACCACGATTATGCTTGACAGAGGCATTTTGGGCCATAAAGAACGCAAGAAAACTCCTTGAGTGCGGTTTCTTTTGGCCAAGTCTTTTCAAAGATGCTAATAGATTTGTCAAGACATGTGATCAGTGCCAAAGAACGGGGAACTTGACAAGGAGAAATGAAATGCCACAACAACCCCTACTCTATTGTGAAGTGTTTGACGTGTGGGGAGTTGACTTCATGGGATAATTCCCAATTTCTTGTGGGTATTTGTATATTCTCTTGGCGGTTGGTTATGTATCCAAGTGGGTTGAGGCCATCCCCTCCCGGACCGATGATGATATGCGAAAGTTTTTGCAAGCTTTATCCAAGAAAACATCTTCTCTCGCTTTGGCTTTCCTAAAGCCCTCCTAAGCGATAGAGGAACACACTTTTGCAAAACGGTTATTGGGAGTCTTCTCAAGAGATACGGGGTGCACCACAAAATCTCCACGGCCTACCACCCACAAACAAATGTTCAAGCCGAGCTCTCTAATCGTGAAATCAAAGGAATAATTGAAAAGTCGGTGAATCCGGATAGAAAAGATTAAAGTAAGAGGCTAGTCGACGCTTTGTGGGCATATAGGACATCTTTCAAGACCCCCATCGGCATGTCCCCTTTCCGTCTCATCTATGGAAAAGCTTGCCACCTCCCGGTGGAAGTTGAGCACAAAACTTACTGGGCCATCAAATCTTTCAATCAAAGCTATGATGAGAGAGGATTACACCAAAAATTACAAATACAAGAACTTGAGGAAATTCGTTGTGATGGTTATGAGAATTCCTCCATCTACAAGGACAAGACAAAGAAATGGCATGACGGCACGATAAAGCGTCGCATTTTCAAGGAGGGAGATAAAGTTCTTGTATTCCAAAACCGTTTCAAGCTTTTCCCATGTAACTTGAGGTCTAGATGGTTTGGGCCATACACCGTTAAGAAAGTCTATGACCGTGGGGCGGTTGATGTTGAAGGGCTCGGACCGGAGAAGCTTATCAAGGTGAATGGTCACCGTCTCAAGCACTACTTCAAGGATTGTGAACGCATGGGAGAAGGGGTGGTCTTACTTGAAGACCCCATCTATGAAGATTAATCATCTTAGAGCAACCAAGTTGAGCCATCGACTCTAAATAAACGGCAAATTGTGTAAGTATTCTATCTTTGTTCATATTATATTTAATTGTCATTTTTAATTTTCAAAATTTAAGCTTTTTAAATTCATTAGAGAATTGCATTAATCATTTTTTTTGAAGTTACTAACATTTTGGTGAAGATTTTGCTAGTTTTGGGATGCCTCGAGTTGCGTGCCACAAGTAAAAGTTTGGAAATCGATGAAAAAATGATATTGGAAGTTGTTGAGGGCTAGTGAAGTGAAAAATCAAGTCTTAAGTGGTTTGCAACACTTTGCCAAAAATTGGCTAAGTCGATTTTGAAGATTGGAAACCCTAGGCAGACGCTGCCAGCGTCATCAGACGCTGCCAGCGTCATCAGTCGCTGCCAGCGTCATCACGCAAATACTCTTCTTCAGCCAGCAAACCCGTCATTCTCAAGAAATGTTTTTTTTCCATCCTTTATTTTTTTACGAAAACTCAACCTCAAAACCATTCCAATCCCTCATTTTTCAATCTTTTTCACTCAATTCGACCATCAAATCCCTCAAAATCGACCTCAATCAACCAAAATCTGAGAAAAATCCCTTTTGAAAACCTATAAATTTTCTTCCTAAAATTCAATTTTTGGGAACAATAATTGGTTTCTAAGTGTATTGGAGAGGTCCATTGGTTCTGTTGCGCATCAAGGAGCTTAACTTTTGTGGAATCGGAAGGTATAACTCAATACTTAACTTTTTCCATTTTCACTACTATTTTTGCTCAAAAATTTTAGCTTTATAGTCTAAATTTCGAGTTGTTCTTAGCTTCTTATTGTTGTGTAGCATAAGATTGGTAAACATTTTCTGAGTAAGGGGATAAGTATTCATCAAACACTTGATTAAAGTGGTGTTGAACGTGGTTCACACCAAGTGTTTGTTGAATTGCATGTAAGAGAGAAAAGTGTTTTTGAGTGTTAGTGTTGTTGTGGTTGCATTGCCATTGTAAATTTTGCAGGAAAAATAGCTCCGCGAGTGTCGAAGTTGTTTGGGAAGGATAAGAACAAGAGGGAAGCTGTGAGTGAACCCGAGACCGATGTTGAGGTTGTCTTTATGGGGAATGAGGGGTTAACTGCAGCCCACAAAAAAGTATGGGAAAAACTTACCGAACCCCGTTTTCAACCACTAGTCACCACAAAATTCTTTTGTCCCAACACCCTTCGTTCGTTGGGTATGTTCGACTTTGCTTTGGACTTGCTACCTAAAGTTGGGCTAGAGGCTTATCTCGAGCAAGACTTCTGGGATTACACCTACCGTAGTTTTTCATACGAGTTCCTAGCAACCTTGTCCGAGTTGGACGTACCCGATGGCGCTGAGAAGTCCTTCCGTTTCCGTCTACACAAAAAATGGCACAACGCCACCCTCATAGAAATCCGCCAAATTATCAAAGTCACCAAAGCTCCCGAACCCATTTTGTGCCCAAAATGGGAAATTTATAATATGTGGTATGCCCTTACTAGGAATACCTCCGCATCCAAATATGCCAAACTCTCCATCATTACCCACCCCGTTCTTTGCCTTATAACCCGATTCCTTACCACCGTTGTCAATGCCGCGGGAGATCCGGTTATTCTTGTGGACTATGCTTCCGGGAGGGGAGGGATACCGCATTGGGCTGAGCTTTTCATGAAGGCTTGTTTGAAGCATCGGGTAAAAGCTAAGAGAGCTAGTATCCACCTTGGGGGCTTGATTACCTTTTTTGTTAAGCACTATGAGTGGGATATTGGAGAAGAGCAAGAGGTGAACTCTTATAGGGGGTTGACAAGGTACAACTACTTGGGTTTAGAGGAAGTGCACATGTTTAAGATGAGTAAGGAGACACCCTTGAGTGGATTTTGGTTGGGGAGTGATGGACTTAGTTACATGAAGATGCCTTGCCCTTCTAATGCTCCTTTACCTAGGGGGCAGCGAGCTAGATAATTTTTTGTCCTAGGGAGGAGAACGCGGAGAGTAGTGAAGAGGAGGAGGTGCCTTTGAGGCAAAGGAACCAAGTGAGGCAAAGAGTGCAAAGTGGAGAAGGGAGTGAGAGACAAAGGGAGGATAAGGAGATCCTTAAAATTGAGGGGAGGGGGGATTTTCAAAACCTACCCAATTACAACAACAACAACAACAACCACATCATTACCTATCACCTTTCCACACTACCTATGAGCCGAACACCCCTATGTATGACGTGGGGACCCATGATAGCACCCCCATGGAGCCATGTCAACCTCAAATGGCCTCTTACTTTGGTAGCACCAATGATGTTCTAAGGCATATTAGTGGGAGGGTGAACGAGTCCAACACTTGGCAAAAACAACAAGGTGGTAGGCTTGAGTCGTTAGATAATTGGCATAATGTGGTGGAGGAGAGGGAACGATTGAGCGGTGAGGCCGAGAGGGCCAAACAAGAAGAGTTGAGAAGGATTGGTGAGAGGCAAGTGGAGGACCGCCTTTGGCAAGCACAACAAAACCAAAGGTGGCAAGAAGAACAAGAAAGATGGAGGGAACAAAACCTTTGGAGAGAGCAAGCAAGCACCCATTTCCAAACACAAAATGAACGCCACCACATGTATCTTCAAGATTCTTATGAAGATGTGGTGGCCGAAGAAGACGTTTATGGGTTAGCTAGCTCACTTTTTGGCATGTCCCTTCACAAAAATCCCGATTACTCCACCACGTACACCCAAGAGGCTCTTGATGAAGACCTTGAGCAAAGGAGAAGAGTTAGAGAGGCAAGAGAGATGAGGAGAAACCGGGGCACCTATGATCAAGGAGGAGCCTCGGGCTTTTCTCACTTCAACAATTGATAAAGTATCCCACCCTTTCCCCACAATGAGGACACTGTGGAAACTAAGTGTGGGGGAGAGGTCTAAAAAATTGTATATACTTGTAATGATTGATGCATTTCTTGTGTTAAAAAAAAAATAACAAAAATGAAAATCCCGGCTAGGTGAAAACCCACAAGGGTGGGCACCTAGGCAAAAGTTGGGAGGTGGCCGATGACGGAATGAAAACCTGAAGAGGCATTCCGGGTAAAATGAAAAATCGAGTTGCGTGCCATCAATGAGAGGAAATGAAAGCTAAGGTGAAAACGAGAAAGGGAACCTTAGGCAAAATGAGGGATTTTCAAGAAAAAGAAAAAAAAATAGAAAAAGAAATTTTTTTGAGCATAACACATCCTATGAATAGAATCTTGGAGAGAAAAGAAGGGAGAAATAAGGAGGCAAAAGGAAGGAGGTTAGGATAGTTTATTTTTCTTTTTGGTCACAATTTTTTCTTTTGTTGTAACAATTGGTGTATCACTTTGTGTTTGGGTTGCTTGGTTGCTTGGTTGTGTAGTTTGGGGTCAACCAAGTAGCCATGTTATACATTGATGGAGTAATAAGGGGGTGATATAAGAATTCGAGTTGCTTGATGTTTGGTGATGAAGACCATCTCACTATGCCTTGGGATAAGGCAAAGATGGCCACACTACAATCTTGGGAGGTATAAGATGGGAGGAGTAGAGATGAGTTGAGTCGGAGTAGGTGGCATGTCCTGTCTTAGTCTTGAGGGAAAATATAAGGAGGGGGTGTGAGAGGTGAGTGCCACAAAAATTTGAGTCTTTTTATTTTGCTTTTATCATTGGTGGTTTGTGTAAGATGGAGTATAAGAAGGGCGTAGTAAAGGAAGAGAGGTCATTGCTTTCACACACACTATGTTGCACTCGTATTGTTTATGATAATCTCGAGTTTTACTCGGGACGAGTAAAAGTCCAAGTTTGGGGGTATTTGACAACACTTAAATATGTCGTGTCTAGATTAGCTTATTGAGTCATTTTATGTTGCTTTATAAGGGCCATTAGCACCGGTTTTGTGCTAAATTAGTTTCTTGTGATTTGTCGTAACTTTGTTTATCCAAGTCTTCTTTTTTGTACTAATATGGGTCGATTGATTTGTATAGAGTCGACTTGTGTGAACGACTTGAAGGTCTACTCCCTTTGGTGCCATGAAGGGAAGCCTAGAAAGGCCCACCGAGGAGTCAAACCAAAAAGTCAACCAAAGTCAAAGTCAAACCCGAGGCAGGCTCAACAAAGGTCAAACCAGAGGAGTCAATAAACCCAACTAAGAGTCAACATTGAAGAAATAGAGGCAAGCATAAGGCGGTTAACAAAAGTTAACAAGGGCGATTTTTGAGAGAAAAACTGGCAGCTTGAAACGCTGGCAGCGTCTGGCAACGCGGCCAGCGTCACATGGCGCTGTCAGCGTCGTCCGGGTCTGACAACGTCCTGCTTAGTTGGCACGCGACTCTTTTTCCACCTTCTTGTTCTTTGAAGCCCATTTCTCAAGGCCCTAGGTTTCCGGAACCAAGGGTATATAAGACCAACAAATTGAGATATTGAGGGACGATCACATAATCTCATATCATACTTGAAGAATTAAAAATCTCATATTTGTTCTTCTTTTTATTTCTCTTATTTTAGAACTTTGAATATTTGGTTTGTAATCTTTTGGTTATGGAAGGCTAATCCTTCAAAGTTTAGTGTAATTTGATCAAGTACACACCCTTAGCATTGTAAGACTCTCTAAATCTTCTTCTTCTCTATTTAATATATTTTTCTTGTGTTAATATTTCATTATTGAGTATATGAATGTTTTGTTTGATTAACTCTACATTTTGTTTGCTTAATGAATGCTTGGTTTTGTTAGGAATTGTCACCCTAGACTTGAATGTTTGAAGCAAACTTGAAAGATTTCAACTTTGGTTTAAAGTTGGAGTCTTTTGGGTTGAAAATGATATTTTGTGTAATTCTAACATGGTTTAGTGTTGTGTTGCATGATTCTAGCTTAATCCTTTGGTTTATTTCTTAAAGCTTTCTCCTTTAGTTGTACTTATTTTTTAGTAAGTATTGATTAAGTTGTAAAGGGTCAATTTTGGATGTTTTAATTCTTGTTGACTATAATCTTGGGAGGTAGTATTAGATAAATGAGAATAGAAGTATAAAAGAGTTAACTTTGCTATTGGTTGTAAGTCTTGGGATAATTGCACTAAGCACTTGTCTCGTACTTGATATTTGCTTACTAGGTGTTTGTTGTTTGTCCTAGACTAGAAACGTTTGCATCTTTGATATCTTCATGTTCTTATTTCAACTCAAATTATCCATCTATGTTTACCACTTGTTTTCCCATTGTAATTACCCATAGTTTGTGATTAGTAGTAAGTAGTATTTTAATTTAGTAATTAGTTTTTTAGCAAGAGTTTGTTACTTAGCTTAGCTATTCACCGCTTGGCTTTGGGTTCGACCCTTGACTTGCCCTTTACTACCCTTTTATTATTTACTACCCTTTTATTAGGGTAGTCTTGTGTTTGTTTAGGATTTATAAGTTGTATTTGACCGTGTTATTACCTAGTCTAACGACACTAGGAAAATACTTCCTCAGTCTTGTTGCTTCATCTTGGATGGTTCTATGGGCTTTTCTAGAGGACTACTATGACTTCTTGAAACCCTTATTCAACCTTAACACTTAACCTAATTCAAAAGGAAGGGCTCAGTTCGGATTTGGAATTGTTTGCTCTTGCTAGACCCTGAAAATTTTGCACTGAATTATTTGGACTTGGGCTGTTCCCTTGGGAGAACTCTCCTGGACACTCTTGATGCTGATCATGTGGCCCTGACAGCTGGCCAAGAAGCTGCCATTTGACTGGACCTGATGTACCTCTTAGGGACCTGGAAGCTGGATGACTCAGGGCTGTCTTAGAATTAGATGATGGTTGGCTAGGGCCTTGATCATGAGATCCACGTGGTTGAGCTCCTAATGCAACCTCGCCAGGTTAAAAAGGGCTTGACCTCAAGCCTGGTTCATGCTCATCTTAAAACTCTCCATAATATGGGCTTAGATACCAAATGTTGAATATCACATGTATCCCATTGTCACCAGGGAGATCAAACTTATAGGCATTTGGACCAACCCTTTCAATGATTTTAAAGGGACCATCAACCCTAGGCTCCAGCTTACTCTTCCTCTTGCCTGGAAACCCTTCTTTTCTGAGGTGGACCCACACCAATTCACCAGGGTCAAGCTATTTTTTCTGCTTGGGAACCTTGACATTCTTCTTGTATATTTCATTGGCTTTCTCAATTTGCCCCTTAACAATATCATGGAGAGCTTCGTCATCTGCTCAACCCTCTTAGCTTCTTAGCATCATAATTGATCTCCTCTTTACGGATATTGGACAGATTCAAAGAATGATTGGATTAACACCATAAACCACTTCAAAAGGATTGTCACCTGTAACAGATGAGGGTGCCCTGTTGAATCCAAATTCAGCTTGTGGTAGCTTAAGATACCAATATTTTAAAGACTTGCGCACAATTCACCTTAGTATCCTTCCCAGTGTCTTGTTAGTGACCTCAGTTTGGCCATCATTTTGTGGGCGGTGGGGTGTACTGAACAAAAGGTTGGTATTTAGCAGTCTCTAAAGTGTTTTTTAGAAATAAATCATAAATTTGGTGTCCCTGTCAGACAATAGTGTTAGGACCTCCATGCAACCTTAACATCTTCTTTAGATATAGTTCAACAACACTAGCAACATCCTCAGTTTTTTTATAGGCTATAAAGTGAGCCATCTTGCTGAATCTATCCACCACAACCATCACAGAGTCTTTCCCTCTTTGAGTCCCGTGTAGAGCCACTATGAATTCCATGCTTACATCCTACCATAGCTTGTTTTTCATTGGCAATGGTGTATAAGGCCCTGACGGAAATGAACTCTTTGACTGTTGACATACTACACACCTCCTTAACACAATTTGGACATCTCCCATCATCTTAGGCTAGTAAAACTGGTCTTGTAGTATGTCTAAGGTTTCCTGAACCCCAAAGTTTCTTCCTAGGCCACTTGAATATACCTCTTGGATACACACTTTTCTATAGGAACCCCTAGGCACACATAGTTTGTTGCCTTTGAACAAGAACCCCTGATGCAGATTGTACATATAGTCCTGAACCCTAGTCCCTTCACTCTAAACCAACCAATCCTCATCGAAGTCAGGATTATCTTTATTGAGTTCCTTCATGAACTCAAACCCTAGAACCTCTTGTTCCATGATTGATAGCAGTAAATGTCTCCTTGATAGAGCCTAAACAACAACATTCTGCTTGCCTTCCATATAATTGATTAAAAACGTGAATTATTGAAGGAACTCAACCGCTTAGCATGTATGTGATTTAGTTTGTGTTGGCCACTGATATAGTTCAAAGCCCCATGGTCTGAATGTAACATAAAGAGCTTAGGCTTGAGATAATGGCTCCAATGCATAAGAGCTCTAACAAGGGCATATAATTCCTTATCATAAGTGGAGTAACTAAGCTTGGCCCCATTTAACTTTTCACTGAAATAGGCCACATGCTTCCTCTCATGAATTAGATAGCTCCAATGCCCACACCACTGACATCACATTTAAATTCAAACAGTCAGTTGAAATCAGGTAATATGAGGACATGCGATTCACACAAAAGCTTCTTGATGTTTCTGAAGGCTTGCAGGGCACTCTCAGTCAATTTGAACTCCTCTTTATTCATACATCAGTGATGGGAGCAACAACAACAATAAAGTTCTCGATGAACCTCATGTAAAAGAAAGTAAGGCCATGAAAACCCCTTACTTCTGTGATGTTCTTAGGGACTGGCCTAGAATTGAATGCCTCAACCTTGTTTTGGTCCACAAAGATCCCTCTTCTAGACACAACATATCCAAAGAATAATTTAATTTCATCTGTCATGAAAGTACACTTTTCCAATTTTCCAAATAACTTGCATTCTCTCATAAATTTGAACACAATTTCAAGATGGTTTAGGTTCTCTTCTTTGCATTTGCTGTAAATCAATATATCATCAAAATAAATCACAAAAAACTTGCCCAAGCATGGCCTCAACACCTATGTCATCAATCTCATAAAGCGGATTAGTGTATTTGATAACCCAAAGAGTATTACAAGCCATTCATAGACGCCATGCTTTGTTTTGAAAGGTATTTTCCATTCATCCCCTTATCTGATTCTTACTTGATAATAACCTTTCCCTAGATCAAATTTCAAAAAGATCGTGGAAACGCTCAATAAATCCAACATATTATCCAGTCTAGGTATACGGAACCTGTATTTAAATAAGATCTTGTTGATGGCTTTGCTGTCAATGCACATCCTCCATCTGCCATCTTTCTTAGGCACCAATATGGTAGGCACAACACAAGGGCTAATAGATTCCCTCAAAAATTCTTTATCCATAAGCTCATCAATTTATTATGCAGCTCTTGAGTTGCCTTAGGGTCACACCTGTAAGCAGGTATGCTAGGGAGTACATATCCTGGCTTACAATCAATTAATGCTCAATCCCTCTTAGTGGAGGTAGTCCACTAGGTAACTCTTCTAGGAACACATCCTGGTACCTACCTATCAAAGGCTCAAACTCTACAAAAACCTGAGACTGCTCATCCTTCTTAACTTCTGTTGACAATAGGACTAGTACTGGTTGTTCCTTATTTAGTTCTCTAACACCCCGCCATACTCGGAGCCTTTTTTGCAAGACCTTCCAAGCATGGTGGGGCGTTTATGAGGTTTTAAAAGTCGTCACAACCTTATCTAACAATTTAACTCTAAATGGTAGTATCAAGAGTGTCGAACCACAAGGATAATGATCGAGATTTCACTTAGAGGTATTTTAGTCTAGTTTAGTCTAAAAAAAGAAGTTGAGATGATTAATTAAACTAACAACAAGCAAATTAAGACTAAACAAAGATTATAAAATGAGGGTTTATCACGATTAAAGGAAATCTAGGGTGTTTGGGTTCACTTAGGTACGGAGAGGGAGATACAAAAGTCAAATAAGGGTAAGAGTAATCAAATAACATGCAAATCAACCAAAATATTTCAATTAAAGGTTCTACTCGAGCCTAGTTCAAAGAGCTTTCACAATCATTAAACCAAACTTATCATGAACATAATAGACAAACATTACCCTATAACTTTCGATTCAAGAGTAGCATAAAAGATAATGAAAAGATTCAAACTTTCATTCAAATAATTCATCAAACACTTATCATGCATGAACAAGAGCATAAGTTGATTACTCAATCCCAACATCAACTACCCATTATCACCCTCTCTAATATACCTAAGATTACCCTATACTTTAGAAGAGAGTTTACTCACTCATGTTAACAAGAATAAAGACAAACATATTGATGAACAAAATAAACATGAAAGAAGACAAAGTATTCTAACTAGTGTTCAGCTAATTAAGATGACTAAGAAAGTGAAATAAGATAAAAAAAGATTAAGACAATAAATATGTACTAATAAGTAAATAAGAGAGAAGTTGATACCAACAACGAAGGAAAGATGATAACTTGGATTGAAATAAAGAAGAATTTTTTCAATATCTTAATAACAACCCAAAACAAACTAGATCTATAATCTAATTAGTGTAAACTAAGACAAAATTAGAGAAAGATTAAGACTTGATTAGGAAAGATTAATGTTTGGAAGGAAATAAATGTTCTTTATCTAGGGTTTTGGGGTAATACCTACAATATTATGAAAAACATGTATTTATACACATTGATATTAATTAGGTCTTCAAGGAAGAAAGGTGGAAAAACTCGAGTCGTAGCTCTCCGGCCGCCTGTTGGTCGACCGACACTAATCCCCCTATAAGTATTGTTGTCAAAATCGTGTATAGTGGGTCTCAGCCGGTAGGCCGGAGGTCCGCCGGCCCGGCTGGGAACCACCTCTTCTTTCTTCTTCTCCCTGTAGAAAATATGGGTTCTTAGCCGGTGGATCGGCCGCCGGCCTACCGGCTGGGAACCCTTCTTTGGTTTTTCCTTTCTCTTTTGGCTTCAAATGGGAGGGGTTCTCAGCCGTTTGGCCGGTTGCTGGCCTACAGGATGAGAACCTCTTCTAAGCTTTTCCCTACGTCTTTCCTATGCTCATTCCAAAACCGCTTCACTTGCTCTTATTTCCCCATTTACATATCAAACCCTACAGGATAGGATACTAATTCATAGAACGGGAAATCGGGAGGTAAAATGTAAGTAACGACAAGCTAAGCCGTAGCATACGCATAAAAAAGCGTAGAATAGAGGGGAGAAGTACAACTATATAAATGCTCATCAAAATTCCCCACACTTGAGTCTTACTCGTTCTCGAGTAAGTAAGTGAATTATTTAAGACCCTTTAATTAAAGCAAAAAACTAACTAAACTAATACACAAATTATTGTGTAAGACCGTCGTACGGTGCGACCACTAATGTGACCACCTTATGTTAAATAGTGACCATGTTTTACTAATATAATATGATAACTTTTAAAAGTGGTAACTTATTAACATAAAATGGTCACTATTTATTAAAAAGTCGTCACTTTTTGTTGGTCGCACACAATAACAACTGAAACTAATAATATCCCATGAGAGGCAATTAACGGGCCTTCTCCATCCTTCCAACTCACAACCGAAAACCAAGAGGGGTGGTGTTCCTTTGCAAGACAAGTAGAGGCTTGAAGAAAAATGAGGACTATCCAATCAATTAAGCACATAAGCAAGTATATGAAAGGTCCAACAAAAAATCGAATTGCTACTTCCCTTAAACAAGTAGCGAGACTCAAACGTCTTCGAACGTTGAGAAAAGAGCTTTTCATCTTACAAGTTAATTCTCTAAATTGAACTAGAGCATAAAGGATGAAAATCAAACACTCTAAGACTGACACAATTTTATTGTTCATCTTCTAATCTTGATTTGTGGCATGTCAAAGGGGCAAGGCAGAGATGGAGCGATAACCCCCCCTGATATTAGGAGCACTGTAGACAAGTATGACTCTAATAGGGTCGTCCCAACTAGACTTGGCAATAAGGTGGAAGGGGTTAGGATGTATAGTGAGTCTTAACAAACTTATTATTTGAAGATAAATTTCGACCTCCTTATTGAATTTACTTGCAAAAGGTGAGGGCCGAATCACCACCACTATCTTCCTTCCTCATGACTCGGTCAATTGGTAGGCCCTTAATGGTGGTAAGCCGGAAAGACGAGAACCCTCAAGATTTTTGTTGTTTTCTTTCTTTTTCTCTTTTTTTAGGAATTTTTGAATTTTTTTTGTTTTTCTCATTTCTTTTCTTCTTTTTTTTTGATTATCTTGATTTTGGAGGCAATTGAGTTTTGGACAAGTTTGTAAGAGATGGGAAAAACTCACTATTTATTGTGAAGTTGCAATTTTTTTTGTGATTTTGGATTGGAACAAACGAATAGGTAGGTTTTTGTGGGTTGATATGGTTTTGCCAAGCATAGAAGATCACCTAGAGTCAAGCTAGTCAAGGAAACATCACATCGGGGGAATTGAACTAATGGACATATAGAAGTTGCTCCGTTGAACGCCCAAAGACACAAAATCGGATTATGCACAAAGCCAAAGTGTTGGTCCAAGTGTTTAAAAAGCATTCTCTTCACAAAATTAGAAAACTAATATGAAAACTTGATCAATTAAGGCTCTAAACATTTTGCATTTTGCTTGGACACACGAATGGAAAAGTCCTAGACTCTAAACGCATTATATATACAAGGTGAAATAACATGCAAATAAAACTACATGAATGCAAAAGTGAACAAGTATATACAAGTCTAACCTAAATGCAAACAATTTCTAATCCTCTCAGCAGATCAACAACAACACGCATCTCCAAAACAACTTCAAAGGAAGTACCCACATCACATATCCCATCCTCTTCCATATCAACATTTTCAAAACGAAAAGGAAGGATAAAAGAGAAAGAATTGGAAGAATTTTACTAAGCGTCTTCTCCGACACGATGCGCGTATTGCCTATCAACATGGTTAATATAAAATAATATAGACAATCTAAACTAAGCATATTTATGAGATTTGTTTGAAATATTTTTGATTTTTAGGCGTTTTTTTTGAAACTTTTCTTAAATTTACAAAACAAATATAAAATAAAAGTATTCACAAGGTGGATATTTTCATCGGCACACTTAAACTTTACATCGTCCTCGATGGAACGAGATGTAAGCAGAAAATAATCGAAATAAATAGCAAAAGTTTGGAGTATTTAATTTTTTGGAAAAATGAAATAACATGTTTTTTTAAGGGCCTCTTCCCTACACTTAATATTTACAATAAAGTAAAATGTGAGTATGAGGCAAAATAGTTTGAAAATAAATAACATATTTTTGGTTTTTCTAAATATTTAAAACTGAGAATAACTTGTTTTTGTCGTTTTTAAATTTGAAAACAATTAAAAATATTTACAATATAATACAAGTTATAATGCAAATTAACTAACTAGATGTTATGCATGCTCTATACTATATGTTAATATAAATTGCAATGCAAACTACACTATATGAATGCAAATTCTACATGTGACGGTATGTTACAAAAATAAATTCTATAGCAATTCTAAGTGAATGCAACTACATGATTAACCAAGCTAACATACATAACAAGTAATCTAAATGTATATGGAAAAATAAACATGAATGAAATAGTTTAGATTAAAGGGGAGTCATGCTTATCATTTTGGATTTTTCAAGGGGAGCAATAAACATGGCACCTCAAATGGGACCGAGGTGCCCGCCTCTAATGTTGCCGAGGCTCCCACCAATACCAACTAAAATGAAAAATCTACATAGTAAAGAGAGAGAAAGATCATACCAAGCTCGGAATACGGCTTAGTAACTCAAAAATCCTCGCCGTAGTCCACTTGCTCATCCTCGTACCTTTCATATCCTTGGTCATCAAAACCACCCATATTATCATACCCAGAAGTATCACCAAACAAAGATTGAACAGAGCCCCCCTCTCTATGTTGAGTACCGTCATCAACATTGACGGCGACTTCCGACCCAGATGACTCCGCGTTACCTTGAAAAGTGACCTAAAAGTTGTCGTACCAACCTTGGAGTGTAAACTACTAAGGTTTACAAGTTTTGATGGATGCTAGATTAGGTTCACTTAAACTGACAACAACTCAAATAGAAATGGAGGCTGTTTTAGAGAGAGTGGCTTATATCAACTGAAATTCAAAGGATATGACTTAGTGAAGCTCCCCTACAGCATGACACAAGAGAAGGGACTCAAAGACTAGTTTAGAGACAGTTTTCAAGTGTTACAGCAAAGCACAAACACTCTAGACTAGACTCAACAGCAGGCAAGTTAACCACAGCAAGGCACAGATATAACTTGACTCACAAGACAAGGCACTGATCAAACACCTTGAAGATGTATCAGGCTTGTTTCAAACTACAGCTCTTAGCACAATTTTGATAGATTTGAGGGATTTCTCAAAGTTAATTCATTCATAAAAGTCTAACTGAAACAAACATACAAGACCTCCTTATTTAGGGAGGCTGATATCTTGTGAGCCATTGGATGTACAGATCATCCAAGGGCCAACTTAGGATTCAAACTACTACTACTGACCCTAATTAAGAGCCTCACAATAGGACGAGCTCAACAACTATAAAGAACAGACACAAGACACAAAAACAGACTGAAAAAAAACCAAATAAAGCAGTTTTGGAGTTTTCCTGAAATGGAAATCTGTTGTTCTTGTTGCCTTGCTGCTTTGCCTGGATATGTTGCTGCTCCTTGGGACTCTTTACTCTTATTAGAACTTAGATAAGACCTGCCTTGGACGAGGATAAGTTGACTTAAGCAAAAGGAAGCCACAATCTGACTTGTACCTTCTCTGTTTTAATTGTTTGCTGGACTCTAACTTGGGGTGTCTGTTTCATGAGTTTTTACTAGACTTCAAAAGGGTTTGTCCTAAACAAAATTGTAGCTTAGTGGGTTGGCTTGATGGTAGGCCATGGTGGGGGTGGTTGGGATGCCCTGGTGTACCTCCTAGATGCAGGGTTTGTTAATTGGTCTGCCTGGGCCTGAATGGCTTTGTTTCTGTCTTGTGTGGGTAATGTGGGTTGTGTTGAGGCTTGGCATGGGTTGCTGAGCCTTGGACTGTCTTCCTCACTGGTCTGGCTTGGCCTGACTTGATCTTGGCTTGTCCTAGCTTGTTGTTTGGACCTTGTAATTCGAGCTTCCATCTGAGGGGTCCTTGGGGTCCGGCTTGTCTTGTTTGTGGTTTGATCATCAAGACCTCTTGGGTGAGCTCCTGCTGCAGCCTCCCCAAGTTGAAAAGGGCTTGACCTCAAGCTTGTGTCTTCCTCTCCCTCAGAGTCTTCATAGAAGGGAGTAAGATCTCCCACATTGAATGTTCCATGGACTGCATACTCTCCTGGTAGATCAATTCTGTAGGCATTAGGACCTATCTTCTCTATGACTTGAAAAGGACCATCTGCTCTTGGCTCTAGCTTATTCTTTCTTTTGGAAGGGAACCTTTCTTTCCTTAGGTTGATCCATACTAAATCTCCTGGTGCAAAGTCTTTCTTGGCCTTAGGAACCATGGCATTTTTCTTGTATAGATCATTAGTTTTCTCAATTTGTTTTCTGACTGACTCATGGAGTTTTAGCATTTGTTCTACCCTCTTCTTGGCATCATAGTGGATCTCTGACCTGCACACATTAGACAAACTCAAAGGCATTAAGGGGTTAGTACCATAGACAACTTCAAAGGGGGAGTGGCCTGTGGCTGCTGATGGAGCTCTATTGAAAGAGAACTCTGCTTGAGCCAACTTCAAGTCCCAATCCTTGAGATATTTGCTGACTATACACCTCAAGATCCTTCCCAAGGTCTTGTTGGTCACCTCAGTTTGGCCATCTGTTTGAGGATGATGGGAGGTACTAAACAACAACCTAGTGTTAAGCAACTTCCACAATGTTCTCCAGAAATGGCTCATAAACTTTGTGTCTCTCTCAGATACAATAGTCCTTGGGACTCCATGCAGCCTCACCACCTCATCAAGGTATAGCTCTGCTACACTCACAGCATCCTGAGTCTTCTTACAAGCAATGAAATGTGCCATCTTACTGAACCTATCCACAACCACTATGATAGAATCTTTCCCTCTTGTTGTCCTAGGCAATGCTACTATAAAATCCATGCTCACATCTTCCCAAGGCCTACATGGAATTGGTAGGGGAGTGTAAGGTCCTGCTTGAAAAGAACTCTTGGCCTTTTGACAAACTCCACACCTTCTGAGTACTATTTGGACTTCTCCCATCATCTTAGGCCAGTAGAACTGATCCTGCAGTATGTCCACAGTCTTCTGAACCCCAAAGTGTCCTCCAAGGCCACTTCCATGCACCTCCTTGATCAATAGATTCCTATAAGATCCTCTGGGCACACACAGCTTGTTTCCCTTGAACAAGAATCCATTTTGCAGAGTGTAGGGTGAATCAATGGTCCTTGTGCCCTTTTTCTGTGCTAGCCAATCCTCTGCAAAGTCTGGATCTTCTTGATACATATCCTTCATGAACTCAAAGCCAAGAACCCTTTGCTCCATAGTTGATAGCAGGGTGTACCTCCTAGACAATGCATCAGCCACCACATTTTGTTTGCCCTCTTTGTATTTGCTATAAAAGGTGAATGACTGGAGGAACTCCACCCACTTAGCATGCCTATGCCTGAGCTTATGCTGGCCTCTTATGTACTTCAATGCCTCATGATCAGAGTGTAAGACAAAAGGCTTGGGGTTTAGGTAATGACTCCAATGCCTCAGAGCTCTGACAAGAGCATATAACTCTTTGTCATATGTAGAATAGTTCAGTTTAGCTCCACTTAGCTTCTCACTAAAATAAGCTACAGGTTTCTTCTCTTGGATAAGGACAGCTCCAATCCCTACTCCACTTGCATCACATTCTACCTCAAATAGGCTGTTAAAGTCTGGCAACCTGAGGATAGGTGCACTGCACAAGAGTTTCTTCATGTGTTTGAAAGCTTGCAAAGCATTCTCAGTCCAAGTGAACTCTCCCTTCTTCATGCATTCAGTGAGGGGTGCTGCAATGGTGCTGAAATTCTTAATGAATCTTCTGTAGAAGGATGCTAAGCCATGAAACTCTCTTACTTCTGTGATATTCCTAGGAACAGGGCAAGACTGAACTGCAATGATCTTGTCTTGATCAACTGAGATGCCTCTACCAGACACCACATATCCTAGAAATTTGACTTCCTCAGTCATAAAGGTGCATTTCTCAAGCTTCCCAAAGAGTTTACTCTCCTTAAGTATCTCAAACACAGCCTCAAGATGCCTCAAATGATCATCCTTGCTCTTGCTGTAGATGAGAATATCATCAAAGTATACCACCACAAATCTCCCTAGGCAAGGCCTAAGCACTTCTGTCATCAATCTCATGAAGGTACTTGGGGCATTTGATAGGCCAAAAGGCATAACAAGCCACTCATAAAGGCCATGCTTTGTTTTGAAGGCTGTCTTCCACTCATCTCCCTCCCTGATCCTCAATTGATGGTAACCTTGCCTGAAATCAATCTTAGAAAAGAACCTTGAGCCACTTAGCTCATCCAACATGTCATCAAGCCTAGGTATAGGGAACCTATACTTGACTGTGATGTTGTTGATAACCCTGCTATCTATGCACATCCTCCAAGTCCCATCCTTCTTAGGAACCAATAAAGCAGGCACATCACATGGACTTAATGACTCCCTTACAAACCCTTTACTCATCAATTCTCCAACTTGCTTCTGCAGCTCTTGTGTAGCCTTAGGATCACATCTATAGGCTGGTCTATTAGGTAGTACAGACCCTGGCACAAGGTCTATCTGGTGTTCAATTCCTCTCAAAGGGGGTAAGCCATCAGGAAGTTCCTCTGGAAACACTTCCTTGAACTGATCAATGAGGGGCTTAACTTCTGCAGGGATTACCTTAGACTCCTTTTCCTGAACTTCTTTTGATAGCAGCATTAATATAGGTTGCTCTTCACTACACTCTTTGACCATTGCTGACTCAGACAGAAACACAACTCCACTAAAGTCTTCAGCCATGCTTGGACTCCCATAGCTCTTCTGATGTGGTGGTAAGGGGGCTAATGTCACCTTCCTGCTCCCATGCTTAAAGGAATAGGTGTTGCTTCTTCCTTGGTGTATGGAGCTTTTATCAAACTCCCATGGCCTTCCTAATAACAAGTGACAGGCATCCATTGGAACCACATCACACAATACCTCATCTTTGTACACACTTCCAATGGAGAATGGGACCATACATTGCTTATCCACCTTAACCTCTGCTCCCTTACTCAGCCATCTCAACTTATAGGGGTGAGGGTGATCTTGAGTGCTCAACTTCAGCTTATCAACCATAGTAACAGAAGCCACATTGGTACAACTACCTCCATCTATAATAAGGTTACAAACCCTCCCTTGTATGGTACATCTGCTTCTGAAAATGAGGGACCTTTGATCCTCCTCCAAAGGTATATGTTGTGAATGCATTACTCTCCATAGGACCAAGCTGTGGCCTGTGTCAGGGAGTGCCACTATTGCCTCCTGACTAGACTCTTCTTCCTCACTCATCACTTCTTCAACCTCAGGCTCATCCCTTTCATACTCAACTAGACCTTCTTTCTCCCAAGCCTCAACCTCCATTATAGTTAAGGTCTTCTTAGAAGGGCAATCCTTCCTGAAATGTCCATAGCCCTGACATTGGAAACACCTAATTCTGTTCTCTGTCATGGAAGTGCTTGGCTTTTGACCCATGATGCCCTTTCCCTTGTCTAAGGCAGGTGGGGGTGCTGTCTTAGGGGTATCCATGGTTCTCAACCCACTGTAAGGTCTGGTTTGAAAAGGCCTAACAGATTTTGGTGTAATAGGCTTAGTCTTCCCTATCTTTTCAATTCTCAGAGATAAGTTGACAACATCATCAAATGACCACAGAGGTTGCATCCTAACCTTGTTAGCAATGCTCTTATCTAGACCCTCTAAGTACCTAGCAATCCTTTGCTCAGGTTTCTCATTTATATCACACTGCAAGGTGAGTTGTTCAAACTCTCTCAGATAAGATTCAACAGGTTTGTCTCCTTGTTTCAACTTAGACAACTTGATAAACAGATCCTGGGTGTAATCCTTAGCAACAAACTTGTCTAACAGTTTCTTTTTCAGTTTAGTCCAAGACTTGATGGGTTCTTTACCTTCCCTAGCCCTTAACCCTTTCATGGTTTCATACCAAAGGGAAGCATACCCTTTCAGTTTAAGGATGGCTACTTTAAAAGACTTAGAATCATTATATCCTTTGTACTCAAAGATCCTTTCTATTTCTCTTAACCATTCTAACAAATCATCAGGATTAAGACTACCAGAAAACTCAGGGATATCTACCTTAAGATGCTTGTCTATGTGCCTGTGGATGGAAGCTCTGCTTCTTGTTGAGTCATCTGAGTCTGGATACTCTTCATCATCAGGTGGTCTTCCTCTGCCTCCTCCTTGGCCTCTTCCACGTCCTCTGCCTCTTCCTCCAGCAAGCAAATGGTTGCCTATTACCTGGTCCAGGGTTCTGGTTAGGGTGGTTACAATCCCAGCCAGATCCTCCATCCTTGCTTCTACTCCTGCCAGTCTCTCTTCACTCATTGGGCTATTTTTGTGTTTTTAAATGTATTTAGGGAAAATGAACTCCCTAAGACTCTCAACCAAAGCTCTGATAACCAATTTGGAGTGTAAACTACTAAGTTTTACAAGTTTTGATGGATGCTAGATTAGGTTCACTTAAACTGACAACAACTTAAATAGAAATGGAGGCTGTTTTAGAGAGAGTGGCTTATATCAACTGAAATTCAAAGGATATGACTTAGAGAAGCTCCCCTATAGTATGGCACAAGAGAAGGGACTCAAAGACTAGTTTAGAGACAGTTTTCAAGTGTTATAGCAAAGCACAAACACTCTAGACTAGACTCAACAGCAAGCAAGTTAACCACAACAAGGCACAGATATAACTTGACTCACAAGACAAGGCACTGATCAAACACCTTGAAGATGTATCAGGCTTGTTTCAAACTACAGCTGTTAGCACAAGTTTGACAGATTTGAGGGATTTCTCAAAGTTAATTCATTCATAAAAGTCTAACTGAAACAAACATACAAGACCTCCTTATATAGGGAGGCTGATATCTTGTGAGCCATTGGATGTACAGATCATCCAAGGGCCAACTCAGGATTCAAACTACTACTACTGACACTAATTAAGAGCCTCACAATAGGACGAGCTCAACAACTATTAAGAACAGACACAAGACACAAAAACAGACTGAACAAAAAGCAAATAAAGCAGTTTTGGAGTTTTCCTGAAATGGAAATCTGTTGTTCTTGTTGCCTTGCTGCTTTGCCTGGATCTGTTGCTGCTCCTTGGGACTCTCTACTCTTATTAGAACTTAGATAAGACCTGCCTTGGACGAGGACAAGTTGACTTAAGCAAAAGGAAGCCACAATCTGACTTGTACCTTCTCTGTTTTAATTGTTTGCTGGACTCTAACTTGGGGTGTCTGTTTCATGAGTTTTTACTAGACTTCAAAAGGGTTTGTCCTGAACAAAATTGTAGCTTAGTGGGTTGGCTTGATGGTAGGCCATGGTGGGGGTGGTTGGGATGCCCTGGTGTACCTCCTAGATGCAGGGTTTGTTAATTGGTCTGCCTGGGCCTGAATGGCTTTGTTTCTGTCTTGTGTGGGTAATGTGGGTTGTGTTGGGGCTTGGCATGGGTTGCTGAGCCCTGGACTGTCTTCCTCACTGGTGTGGCTTGGCCTGGCTTGATCTTGGCTTGTCCTAGCTTGTTGTTTGGACCTTGTAATTCGAGCTTCCATCTGAGGGGTCCTTGGGGTCAGGCTTGTATTGTTTGTGGTTTGATCATCAAGACCCCTTGGGTGAGCTCCTGCTGCAAACCTCCTCCTTGGAACTCATTACTCTCGGGCGCTTGAAAAACTTGACCACTAAAGTAATCCGGTTGCAAGTTGAAGTGGCCATGAATACCCGTTTCTCCATAACCACCGTTGGGCCAAGGGATTATAGGAGGGGGAAGGTCCTTTGGGTTAAACATAACCCCGACTAGCATAGTCGTCATAGATAGGGTACATGCCTAATGTTTGGTCGGCATATACCCGGTCTATACTGCGATGCACTCCCTCCATATCGGCTTTCTGCTCGGCCCGAAAATCATTAAAGTCGGTTTTGATAGCACTACTCTTGACAAAAGTCACCGTCTTCCGAGAAATTTGACAGGGTTGTCGCGTACCCTAATCAAAGATAAATTACCCAGAAAAGGCTAATAACAAATTAATGTAATTAGGGAAGTAAGGGGTCGATCTCGGGGAGACGGGAGATACTTGTGAATAGTTATGGTTAGAGCTCTATCTTGTACGATTGACAAATGTTTGTCACTAATTACTAAATGCTATAATAAAAATGATAACAATACAATAAAGAAAAGGATCTAGGGAAGTAGGTTCACACATGTAGATTAACATATTGATGAAATTGGATTTAGAACATGCAAATAATTCATTGTGAGTTCGTAAGAATGATGTGTTCATTACAATCATAGATCAGATGGTCTAGCAGGCTTTTAGGCAATTTACTAGGTCTTAATCCACCATGTCATGCTTTGTCTATTCAATTCACGTATCTCTACCTTGGAAAAGAATTCCATTTTAGTCAATGATTTTGGCCAGAAATCGTTAACCATCGTTACAATCCAAACATGCATAGACACAACGTTTTAAAGGCACAATTTCTTTTATCCAATTATCATCTTTTAATCAATCTAGCATGACTACCCTACACCCTAGAAAAACGACTACTTATGCATGATTAACAATGAAAGGGAAACTAAGATTATAAAACTAAGAATGATAAACATGATAAGGGAAATACTAAAAGAAAATGAAACTATAATGTAGACACGAGAATAAAGATTACCGGAAAGGATGAGCTAAGATTGAAATGGAATAAGAACTTGAATAAGAAATGCAAACCCGGAAACTAGAATTCCAATTACAAGTAGAACAACTACAATTGAAGGAAACTTAGAACTAAACTAAACTAGAGAAAACTAAAACTAAACTAAACTAAGAAAGATGAGAGAAAGAAGAAAAACTAATCTAAAGAGAGAAGTGTTTTTGTACATTTGTTGTTGTTCAAATTGTGTGTGATGCATAGGCTATTTATAGGGTTGAGAGGCTGCCCAAATGTGTCCGGATTCATACCCTAGACAACCTAATAAAGCACTCAATTAAGGCTTGGTAGAAGAAGAGCCAAGAAGCGTTCATCAGCAGACTTCCCCGATCGGGGATATGGTAATCCGATCGGGGATGTTGTCAGTTCAGAACTTTGACTTTCGTTTGATCTTCTTTTGGTACGTGACTTTATCTACCTTGACTCCCTCGACTTTAGATTCGAATGGAGACGTAACTAACACCTCTTGGGCCTCATTTCCTCCCCTATTTGAGCTTGATCATGTCCCCAAGGGTTAAGGGTCGGAGCATGAGGTTTGAGACGACTTTCGTCGACGAATAGCAAAACCGTCGCAACTTGTGCATATGAGCTCGGAATGACTTGAAACTTGTTCCCTTTGACTCGGAACCTCTACATCTTTATAGCATGCCATCTTAACCTCACGTAATCGTCCTTCTTAGCTTCTCCTTGCTCATATTTTCTTCAAATGACGGGATTTGAAGTAGAAACGACTCAATTCCTACAAATGACATTAAAGCACGAGAAATACTGCAAAGGAGAGATTAGCTCATAAAACCACTTCTTAAAGTGGATAAACCATATCAAATCGAGCTAAAATGAGGGGATAAAATCATACAAATTAACACTTATCAAATTCCCCCAAGCTAAACCCTTGCTTGTCCTCAAGCAAGCATACAATAACAAACATGACAAGGACAAGGGCGACGAGCAACAATCAATCCAACCAAATGCAAATCCCATCAAGTAGCTTATAGAGCACAATGAAACACATCCCGAAACAACGTGGGCATAGGGAAAATGCAAAACATGGTTGAGATTTACATAACGGCGCAGCATAAGGAACATCAAATAGACTTTTCGGCTCTTGCATGATCTTTTGACAATGGACTCTCACGGTGCACTCAACACTCAAATTTTTATATAAATCAAGGAAATATTATTTTATATTTGAGTGGCACTCTCCTATCTACGACTCATGAGAATGCGCCCGCAATCTAATATGGTAAACATTCCAAAACTACAAGTCAAAACAATCATGAAAAGCATAGAAAGAAGCCAAAAGCAAGAAGAAGGCTATGGGAGATGGGTAACAAAGTGGACAAATGAATTATGGTAATGTGGAGCTAAGGTCAAGCTAGCAACATACCAATTATGCAAGGATGCTCAATCAAAACTCGGAACCATTCCCAAGAAAATAAAACTAAGCCAAAAATAGCAAATTGGCTTATACTCATGGCAACACAAGAGTGAATTTCCCAACTTTTTGAATTTCGGATCATGGAAATAACACTCACAACTTCTTCTTCTTTTCATAAACCATTTTTTTTTCTTTTCAATACATGCTTCTTTCTTTCTTTTCATTCTTTCATATTCAACATCATTTTTTTTTTCATTTCTTTTTCTTTTCATTTTTTTTCATTGAACTCTTTTTTTTTTCTTTTTCTTTTTCTTCGGCACGGCAATCAGTAATTCCGTCCAATCAAGATCACTTTGACATAACTTGAACAATATCCCAAATGAGCACCCAAACACAAACGGTATAGCTACTAACTTAACAAGGTAGGCAATATTTTTACATGTAGCTAATGAAATGTGAAACAATGTGAAAAGGGGCTAAATTTAGGCAATGGATTCAAAGTGAATGGCTTCAAATGCTTTTTAAATCATGAATGTAATGCTCACTAGAAATGGAAGGAAAACCATACTTGTGCGTTTTTGATGTGACGCAAATCATAAGGAGAAACTACACACACCTAATTGGGATCGGGTATAGATGTACCGATCACTGGAGGCTCTACCTTACCGTATATGTAGTTTGCCAAAGTCAAGATCAAGCCTAATAAGTCTAAAATCAATCCCTCATCCACTGTGTACAAGACATCCCCATATGCAAAATCCCGTCAAAAGCGTGAAACATTGGCTAAAAAGCTACAATAAGGAAAATGCATTGAGGAATGACATTATGCACAACACAATTGGGTGGACAAAACACACGACTTTAATTAAAAATTTTTGAATTTTTTGGATTTTTCAAATTTTTCAAATTCAATAAACAACTAGACTAAATAAACAACGACACAAACTAAATGTAACACCCGCTATTGTACCCTATTTTTATAGTAAAAATATTTTACGGATACTTTTCAGCGAAATTTAGTTTTTGTTTAGAATTAAATTTTACCGTGATTAATTTAGAATTTCCGAGTTCGTATTTGGATATTACGCGAGATTTCAAGTGAATCACGTCTTAAGACGTCTTTGACTTTTCTTGACTTTTTCCTCATACTCCCTCATTCTCCCTCATTCTCCCTTTAACCTATTTCACTCTCACACAACTCAAACTTTCTTCCTTACTAAGAAAACCCCATCAAAACCTAGCTTCCATAATCATCCAATCTTAGAATCGTCATAACTCGCTCAATTCTCGCTCAAATTCACGTAAGTTCGTCTTATTCTTCCCCTCTTATCTTCCTCTATCCGTATTGATAATAAAATTACCGTCTTTCTCGCTTTTCAAACTTTCCGTCTTTCTCAAGGTGAAGCAAATTCATCTTTTATTAACTATTTGTAGGTGGTGACCTCCAAGATCTCGACAAAGACTACTTCTTGATTGAACAGGACCTTGACGTGGAGTAAAGACGCAATAAGGTAACGGTGAAGGGTTACTCGATATCATTTACGTGTTTTACATGATTTCTATGTTAAAATTCGTATTTAGAATACGATTAGAAAGTTTAGGAATTGTGTTATTGATAATGATTGTTGTTAGTTGATGATTGTTGATGATGATTATTGATTGTTGATAGTTGTTAGAAGTTAATTATGAGAATTGAAAATGATTGATCAAGTGTAGAATGCTCACGGGTGGACTGGGGTTCCTAGCCGGGTGACCGGCCGCCGGTCTGCCTACCAGCTGGGAACACATCAGTAGTGAACATGGTATTTTTATGTAGAGGTGCTCCCTGCCGGGTGCCCGGCCGCCGCCCCCCTGACCGGCTGGGAACACACTGCCTTTTCTTTGTGATTTTTGGATTTGGCATGATGCGCATGCCGGGGTACCGGCCGCCGGTCCTTTGACCGGCCGGCAACACTGCTGAGTATATTCCTTAAAATTTCTAAACTCGTAGTTTATAATAGTTCGCATGGTTCGTTTATCGTATAATTTTACGTAGTGACTTATAATATAAATGTTTTGAATATATGATATTTCATTCGCTTGTATCGCATGTTTTGTGATGGTTTTTGGTATGTCCCACTTTGAGTCGGTTTTCACAAATGTTACGGTTTGAGCACGATTTTGTTATGTGCTTTGTACTCTCATTCCCTTGGCTACCTCCACGTTCATAAGGCTGGAATGTCGGAACGGGGATGTATCCTACTGCGTAATTGCATGTGTTAGTGGGCATACGACGACGTTGTTGGGAGGCGAACGCTTTGCGTTGATCGACCGGCCGTCAAATGTTGTGTACTTGCGAGGTGGTGTTATTTGCATGTAGCGTACCGCTTGTTATGAGGCTTGTGCTCTTTTCCGCCTCTTTCGTGAATTATCGACCGAATTTGGGATACTCGGCGTCTATGATTGACCGAGTCTTGGATGCGAAACGTTTATCGCATGTCGAATCGGAACACGTTATTCCGAGAGTCTGGCCAGGTTTAGACTAGGACCGGATATTTATATCGTCGTGCTACCGGAGGAAATTAGTCTACATATACGAAATGTAGCATCGTGTATGCGTTCAGGGAAATGATGTATCCCGTGGATGCCTTTTAATCATACTTGTCATGTACACGGTGCTAGTGCGTTTCATTTACCGTGAGAGATGTCGTCATTGTGTCGGTGTGTTTTGGATGGATGATTACATGAATGATTATACGATTGATCATTGAATGACTTGGCATGGTTTGTTTGTCGAGTCTCAATCTTATCAAACTTATACCGCTAACGGTGAGATGCAAGCCCTAGTGAGCGTATTCGGTTGCCTAAGAGTGTCTTCCCCAGGTCTTTGTATAACATGATGGATTCGGATTTGTATTCCTTATACTGTTAACATTAAATATCGAACTGCCTATCTATCCTTATCGTATTTCACATGTATATCTATATATGCATACTTCTACTTTTGTATTTTCTTCTATGTACATTTAATGTGATATGGCTGGGAGAACCCGGAGTTACTCCCCACTGATTGTGGCGTTCATGTTTTTCATGAATGAACAAGTTGCTTGCATGGATTGTAACAACCCTCGTGAATGCGGAAAATAAAAACATACAAGCATGTGAATTTAATAGCGGAAAATACGGTATTTTAAAAACCTTTATACATGCAAGAAGAAATATACGAGGAGTGTCAAATATTACAAACTAAAGTACGAAATACAACAAAGAGACGAAGTCTCTCAAAATGTTATAAATGTCAAAGTGTTTAGCAAACTAGCTAAAATCGTCTAGAGGTGTTTCTATCCAGGGACAACGCCCGCTAGCTCACACCCGAACCCAAAATATCAAGCAAAAAGCCATCCATGCAAGCAACCTGTTCATCCATGAAAAACATGAACGCCACAATCAGTGGGGAGTAACTCCGGGTTCTCCCAGCCATATCACATTAAACGTACATAAAAGGAAATACAAAATAGAAGCATGCATATATAGATATACATGTGAAATACGATAAAATAGATAGACAATTCAATATATAATGATTAGAGCATATGAGGTACAAGTCCGAATCCATCATGTTATACAACGACTCGGGGAAGACACTCTTAGGCAAGCGAATACGCTCACTAGGGCTTACATCTCACCGTTAGCGGTATAAGTTTGATAAGATTGAGCTCGACAAACAAACCATGCCAAGTCATGCAATGATCATGAATAATCAATCATGTAATCACGCGTCCAAACACAACGACACAAAGACGACATCTCTCACGGTAAATGAAACGCACTAGCACCGTGTACATGGCAAATATGATTAAAAGGCATCCACGGGATAAGACATTTCCCTGAACGCATACACGATGCTACATTTCGTATATGTAGAATAATTTCCTCCTGGTAGCACGACGATAATAATACGATCCTAGTCTAAACCTGGCCAGATTCTCGGAAATCACATTTTCCGATTCGACATGCGATAACATTTCGCATCCAAGACTCGGTCAATCATAGACGCCGAGTACCTCAAATTCGGTAGAACAATTCACGAAAGAGGCGGAAAAGAGCACAAGCCTCATAACCAGCGGTACGCTACATGCAAATAACACCACCTCGCAAGTACACAACATTTGACGGCCGGGTCGATCAACGCATAGCTTTCGCCTCCCAACAACGTCGTCGTATGCCCACTAACACATGCAATTAAGCAGTAGGATACCTCCCCGTTCCGACATTCCAGCCTTATGAACGTGGAGGTAGCCAAGGGAATGAGAGTACAAAGCACATAACAAAATAGTGCTCAAACCGTAACATTTGTAAAAACCGACTCAAAGTGGGACATACCAAAAACCGTCACAAAACATGTGATACAAGCGAATGAAATATCATATACTCAAAACATTAATATTATAAGTCACTACGTAAAATTATACGATAAACGAATCATGCGAACTATTATAAATTACGAGTTTTAGAAATCATAAGAAAAATATAAAGCCGTGTTGCAGGCCGGTCAGTGTACCGGCGGCCGGTACCCCGGCTCGCGCATCAAGCAAAATCCAAAAATCACAAAGAAAGTGCAGTGTGTTCCAGGCAGGTCTGGAGGCCGGCGGCCGGGCACCCGACCAGGACCATCACTACTCACAAAAATCCAATTTTCCCACTGATGTGTTCCCAGCCGGTGGGCAGACCGGCGGCCGGTCACCCGGCTGGGAACCCCAGTTCAGCCGTGAGCATTCAACACTTGTTCAATCCATTTCAATTCTCATAATTATACTTCTATTAACTATCAACAATAAATATTCATCATCAACAATCATTAACTAACAACAATCATCATCAATAACATGAATCCTAAGCTTACTAATCGTATTCTATATACGAATTCTAACATATAAAGCATGTAAAACACGTAAATGATATCGAGTAACCCTTCACCGTTACCTTTATGCGTCTTCACTCCGCGTCAAGGTCCTCTTCAATTAGAAAATAGTCTTTGTCGGGATCTTGGAGGTCACCACCTACAAATAGATCATAAAAGATGAATTTACTTCACCTTGAGAAAGACGGAAAGTTTGAAAAGCGAGAAAGAGGATACTTTTATTATCAATACGGATAGAGGACGATAAGAGGGGAAGAATAGACGAACTTACGAGAATTTGAGCAAGAAACGAATGAGATTTGACGATTCTAAGCTTGGATCAAAATAGAGGCAAGGTTTTGGTTTTCTTAAGGAAGAAGTAAATTTGAGTTGTGTGAATGAAAAATAGGTTAAAGGGAGTATGAGATGTGTAAGGAAAAGTCAAGAAAAAGTCAAAGTCGCCTTAAGACGGGATTTACTTGAAAACTCGCGGAAATTCCAAATACGAACTCGGAAATTCTAAATTCGACACGGAAAAATTTAATTCTATACTAAAACTAAAATTCGCTGAAAAGTATCCGTAAAATATTTTTACTACAAAAAATAGGGTACATTTGTGGGTGTTACAATCACCCCACCTTTTAAAAAGTTTCCCCCTCGAAACTTGAGGGAAATAAAAATACCTTACTCGAATAGACTCGGATATTTACTACGCATAGAAGCTTCAGTTTCCCAAGTCTCTTCTTCGACATTAGCACTTCTCCACAAGATTTTCACTAAAGGAACTACTTTACTTCTCAATTTCCTATCCTTACGATCTAGAATGCGGATCGGTTTCTCTTCAAAGGACAAATTCGGTTCAAGCTCGGGCATTTCCTTTTGAAAGACATGGCTTGGATCACTAACATACTTTCTCAATTGAGAAACATGGAATACATCATGAACCTTAGCCAAATTCGGGGGCAAATCCAACTTGTAAGCAACGGCACCAATCCTTTTCACAATATCAAAGGGTCCAATGTATTTCGGGCTCAATTTACCCTTAACACCAAACCGTTTAACACCCTTCATTGGAGATACCTTCAAGAATACTTTATCTCCAACCTCGAATTCTAACGGCCTTCTTCGGATATCGGCATAAGACTTTTGACGGTCTTGAGCGGCTTTCATTCTATCACGAATGACCTTCACATTATCAATGGTTTCAACAAGAACATCGGGGCCTAAATCACGATTGTCACTCAATTGATTCCAACATATAGGACTCTGACATTTCCTTCCATAAAGAGCTTCATAAGGGGCCATCTTGATAGATGCATGAAAACTGTTGTTGTAAGAAAACTCCACCAACGGTAGACTCTTTTCCCAACTAGATTGGAAGTCAAGAGCACAAGCCCTAAGCAAGTCTTCTAAAGTCTGAATAGTTCTCTTAGTCTGACCATCCGTAGCGGCATGAAATGCGGTACTCATCAACAGTTTACTACCCATGGCTTCTTGTAAAGCTTTCCAAAATCTCGAACAGAATCTCGGATCTCGGTCGAATATAATCTCCTTAGGAACACCATGGTATCTAACAATTTCATCAACATAGGCTTTCGCTAGTCGATCCAAACTCCAAGTTTCTTTGATCGGAATAAACTAGCACACTTGGTCAAACGATCAACAACAACCCAAACGGCATCTTTACTTCCAACGGTCCTCGGTAGAGCCATAACAAAATCAGTAGAAATAGATTCCCACTTCCATAGTGGAATATCCAACGGTTGTAGCAATCCACCGGGCCTCTTGTGTTCAATCTTCACTTGTTGGCAAGTAAGACATCTTCCAACATAAGATACAACATCACCCTTCAAGTTCGGCCACCAAAACTGTAGCTTCAAATCCTTGTACATCTTATCACCACCGGGGTGAATAGAATAAGGGGAAAGGTGAGCTTCATCAAGAACTCGTTTCCTCAAATCAAGATCATTAGGAACAAATAATCGACCATGGAAACAAAGAACACCCTCATCATCAAACTTGAAATCTTTAGCTTTACCTTCAAGAAGTTTGGCTTGAATAGACTTGTAGGTAAGATCATCAACTTGGCTTTCGCGGATCTCACGGAGAAAAACAGGTTCGGCAGTCATAGCACCAACATGAACAAATCCACGCTCCACGAATTCCAACCTCAACTTTCGAAACTCGGCACAAAGATCATCGGGTAATACCCGCATATCATTCAATGCATGAGAAGCTTTCCTACTAAGAGCATCGGCAACAACATTTGCCTTCCCTTCATGGTACAACAACTCAAAATCATAATCATTCACCAATTCCAACCATCTTCTTTATCTCATATTCAACTCTTTTTTAGTAAATATGTACTTCAAACTTTTGTGATCGGTGAATATACGACAATGAACACCAATAAGGTAGTGTCTCCACACTTTCAAAGCATGAACAACGGCGGCCAATTCCAAATCATGAGTAGGATAGTTCACTTCATGAACTCTCAACTGCCTCGAAGCATACGCCACCACTTTCCTACTTTGCATAAGAACACAACCCAAACCCATCTTAGAAGCATCACAATAGACATCAAAGTCTACTCCATCTTCAGGCAAAGTCAACACCGGAGCGGTAGTTAACCTCTTCTTTAACTCTTGAAACGCTGCTTCACAAGCTTCATTCCATAGGAATTTGGTTTCCTTCTTCAATAACTGAGTCATTGGTCTAGCAAGATTAGAGAAATCCTTGACAAATCTTCGGTAATAACCAGCTAAACCAAGAAAACTTCGAATCTCTCTAATATCGGTCGGACTCTTCTAATCCACCACAACTTTAATTTTAGAAGGATCCACCATAACACCCTCTTTAGAAACCACATGCCCAAGAAAGGACACTTTAGGTAACCAAAATTTACATTTGGAGAACTTAGCATACCACTTCTGACGACGAAGAACACTCAAAATAATCCTCAAATGAATAGCATGCTCTTCTTCGGACTTGGCGAAAATAAGAATATCATCAATGAACACCACCACACACTTGTCAAGATACTCACTAAAAGTGCGGTTCATTTGATCCATAAAGATAGCAGGAGCATTCGTCAATCCAAAAGGCATCACCTTGAACTCATAATGACCATACCTCGTACTAAAAGCGGTCTTTGGAATATCAACATCTCAAACGTGAATTTGGTGATAACCGGATCTCAAATTAATATTGGAAAAAGTAGAAGCACCCTTTAATTGATCAAACAAATCTTCAATTCTTAGTAAAGGATACCTATTCTTGATTGTAATCCGATTCAATTCACGATAATCAATACAAAGCCTCATAGAACCATCTTTCTTCTTTACAAAGAGAACGGGAGCACCCCAAGGCGAGGCACTTGGTCGAATAAAACCCTTCTCAATCATATCATCTAGCTGCTTCCTTAATTCTTTCAATTCGGTCGGAGCCATACGATAAGAAGCTTTGGCTATGGGTCCAGAACCAGGTACAAGATCAATAGAGAACTCAACATCACGCTCGGGAGGAATGCCGGGCAAATCTTCGGGGAATACATCAACGAATTCTCGAACAATAGGCACATCTTCAATACTTGGCAAAGAGGTAGATGAAGAAGTCAAAACACACAAGTATGCTTGGTAACCTTTTCTAACCATACTTACCAATTTCATAGCGGAAATCAAAGACACACCTTTTCGGGGATGAGATCCCTTATAGGTTATTCTAACCCCTAAAGGACTCTTTAAATAAATCTTTTGATCACGACACTCGAACCTAGCATGATACAATGCTAACCAATCAATACCTAAAATTATATCAAACTCTCCTAGAGGAAACTTAAGGAGATTAGCGGGGAAGATAGAACCCGCGATAGATATTGGTACATTTGGATAAAGGGTAGAACAAGAGAGAATATCTCCGGAAGGTAAGGATATGGGAGTATCCTCACTAGATGTAGGCTCGATAGATAATTTATTAGCATAAGTCGAAGACACAAAACACATTGAAGCACCGGTATCAAATAGAATAAGACACGGTTGCTCTAAGATTGAGAACATACCCGTAATGAGCTCTGGATGAGCATTGGCTTCGGCACGGCTCATAACAAAGATGGAACCCTTAGGTTTAGAAGGAGGAGGGGACAACTTTCGATCAGGGCAACCATCATAACGGTGACCACCCTTTTGGCAAAAGAAGCACACATAAGGTCGTTTGGTACAAGACACACCGGGGTGGTATGGTTTAAAAGTCCAAGACCTCTAATTAGATTCCTCTAATTAGTTCATTAAATTATATTAACTTAATGATTTAGGATCTAGTTATGATGCATGCAAATATAAATGCATAAATATAAAGATAAGATGAAATTTTCTTACATTGGAAAATTTCAGCAAAATGGGCACAATAAGAAACTCTTTTCTTATTGTTTTTAAGCATGAAAATAATAGATGATCCTCCATAAAACAACCTCCAAAGTAGAAGGTCTTCTTCTTGTTGCACCCAAGATTAAACCCAAAAATCTAAACTTATTATTAACTAGATAATAAGTGAAGATAAATACTACTAATATTATTGTATTACTACTCTAGTAATACTTAGAGAATATTAGTATTTAGGAGAGTTGTAGAGAGAAGAGGTTTTAGTGAGAAGTATGGCAAAAACAAGTGAATGAATTTGTGAAGAAAAATGAGCAACCAAAATGCTCTTTAAAGAGCATTTGGCCGGCACATCATATGCCCCAAAAGGGTGATTTTTCTTCTTATTTTTATTCACATGCAAAGTGGTGGAGTATAGTATTAGTTGAAATGATTTTGGTGTACTATTCATGTCATAATCACATGTGACTTGTGAGCATGAACAAAAGCAACCCTCATCACCTTACCACTACTACTTGACCGGCCCCAAGTGGCCTTATATGGTCCATTTTGATTTTTGATATTTGTCCCATAAATACTTATAATCATATGCTTAATTATCTTGTATAATTAAGTGTTAATTTGATCATAAAACAATTATATGACTCAAATTAATAATAAATATACACTTAACTTTTAAGTGATATTTTACCATTATATCAATATATAATGGATCCCACAATGCCCAGTTAATTTATTTTACAACTCCTTGTAAATATAATTAACTAATTACCTCTGCCTCAAAAAATATGCATTACCTCAACTAATTTAATGAATTAACGATTAATCACTAAATTAAATCTTATTTAATCGTATTAAAATAAGACGTAAAATTTATTCAGTCAGTTATCGTATAATTGACTAATAAACTAAAGTGGAATGAGTTCCCAACTCAATTTCCAATAAATAACTCTAGTAACTAAACGTACATATCAAATATATGTAATGCACTAATTAAACTTTATCATATACAAATAATTAGTATTCTATTTGGGTCTCATCCTATAGGTGTGACCTAAAGGGATCAGTTGATTACCGCCGTCATACGACAATAACGTCAAACTCTAGTCAGCCAAGCGTTACCGATTTACGTTAATCAACTGACGTGAAGTATCAAAATATACTAATCATGCCACGTATATTCCAAATGAGATTTATTATATAAATGCACTATTGTGGAGGACACTTACTCCAACATACTTGTCTACAAAAGGTTACAGTGACGCAGTGGCTTGATGCTTGAGGAGCTATGGCTATGAAGCCACATTAGAAGTAGCTCAGGAATAAAAGGAGAGGCATTTTCTTGTGTTTGCCAATGGAAGGAGGATTTTGTTTGTCAACGTAACTCATTATTACATAAAACTTTCGAGTACGGGTCTAGGTTTAATCTAGACTTAGGACTCTGGCCTCAAGGTAGATGCCACTCGTTACCAGTATCATGGGATGATATAAAACTATGGGAACTACTTTAGTCACTCCAATACTGTCGATCAAAGTACTTTAATATGATCCCCATCCATTATTTTTTATGCAATGTGTACTTATTTCCGTTGTGAAATCCGCAATGATAAACTGCCTGGAACAATTCCAGCGGATACATGACATTTATATTCGAAAATGTCATTCCAACGTGGAACCTTTCCAATAGCCTTTTCTGCTTGGAACTCTTCCAACAGATAAATCTTCTATAAAACACAGCCAACTCGTGATTTCAAATCACTTTGATCAGTTTGGAAACTGAAGTCTGTGTAAACCTTACACGCAACTCATTTTAAACTCCAAACACATGGAACATATCTTTTAGTCCTTCGCAAGTACTAAGGATGTTCATTATGGATATCAAGTGACTTTCACTTGGATTTGATTGCAAATGATTCATCATGCTCAAAGCATGCGAAATGTCGGATTGAGTATACATCACAGCGTATATAATTGATCCCGCAGCGGAAGTAAAAGGAATCAATTATCATGTGTTCAACTTTCTTGAACTAGTCAAAGATCTTATCAATATAAGAATTTTTACTCAATGCTAATATCCTTTTAGATTTATCTCCACAAATCCGGATATCTTAAAGATGTATTCTACTTCTCCAAAATCTTCCATCATTTAAAATGATCAATATGTCTCTACATATAAGACTGATGAAAACCATATTACTCCCACTAAACTTCATGTATAAACATAATTCCTCGAGATATCGAGAAATATTTTATGACATGATTGACACACTAATTTCAACTCTTTAGTGCTTACTTAAGACATCCTCTTAAGCTTGCAAAATTAACTTAGGATAGTTAGGATCTACGAACCCACATGTGAATATAAAATATACAACCTCTTCTAGAATCGTATTCAAGAAGGTGGTCCTTGAGGTCCAATTGACATCATACTATTATGATATGCTGTAATCGCTAAGTATATTCGAATGGATCGAAGAATTAATGTTAGTGCAAAACTCTTTCCCTACCCACTTATCTTAGAAAACATTGTAATGTTTATCCATGCAAATTTCGATCTTAAAAATCAATTTACATTGAAAAGGTCGTACTTCTTCAAGTAAAATTTACCAGGTCACATACCTGACCATTACGCATGGAGTCCATTACGAATCGCATGACTCTAAGCCATAGCAAGAAATTGGGACTAGAAACAGTCTTTTATAAGTCACAGATTAGAATTCATCACTATTAAGGAGTGCTAAAATTCCACCTGACCTCCTAGGTTCCGAAGAAACAACTATTGAACAAGCAATGAGGAAACTTTTTCCGGACCATATGCTCAGTTTGTGGCTCTTGAAACATTTTCTCCCACTCTGTCTTATCAAGAAATAATCGTATTTTTATTGAAAGACAGCATCATGAGTCACAAACGCTTTGTTCTCGTGGTTAATGTAGGATTATTGAGCACTTGTTTTATTTGGATAACTTATAAATTAGGTACGCTACCTATCCATATCGTATATGAAATAAAATCCGACTGTTTTAAATGTGCTTTGATATGGTGGGAAAAGAAATAGCAGACAAAAAATATTAAGATCCCAAGGTTAGTCAAATGGCTCAGTTTGACTTGACAAAGACAAAATCATATCGTATAAGGTTCTGTTTCTCTATGCAACAACACCTTATCTCATAATGTGTGTTAGAGAAGTTAACTCGTGAAACTATTTCACAATACTTTTGGTGAAAATCAAAGTCAATACTTAGATATTTATAGTTATGATTTACTCGTAAGTCCTTGTCTAATACTCTTGGTGATTAACTACTTCACATTGAAGCTCTTTGAACTTTTCAAAGATTTCTCATAGCACCTCATTAAGTAGAATCAATTGTAATATCTACTTAAATCGTTGGTAAATAAAGTGAAATAGTCATAGCCATCTCTGGTTGTGTTTGTTATTGGACCACGCATATTCAAATGTAATAGGGCCAATAACTCACTAGTTCGATTTCCTTTTAAATAAAAAGGGGACGAATCATCTTGCCTTGAATACATACAAGATTCGCACGCACCATAAGATTCAAAATCAGATGGTTTAGGGATAGTTGTCAATACTAGCCTCTTAATGTGCTACACAATCCAGAATTAAGATTAGATTAGGGTCACCAATTTTGAGCCTTTTACAATCTATATGACAAGTAATTACTCGTTTAGGTCAAGAATATAATTACCTTTGATTGGTATGGGATAACCATTGACCAAGTATAGGCATAAAAAGATACAACGTTTGTTCTATTCACAAAAGTGAAACACTTGTGTCGTACACTAAAGTGGATACTATATTCTTTATTTAGAGGTAATGTACATAACAACGTTTATTTAAGTACACCTCTAAATACAAAACTAGATTGATCACATTATAACTTTTATATGTCTCTATAGAAATAAAACTACAATAGTTATATTTCCCTTGTACGTCGACATTTAATCATGGTTAGTCGTCGTACGATTTATTATATGCATTGAATACATTGATGAAAACCATAATAGGTATCTAATACCCAAAAAATGCATTTAGCAAAATAAATGTCGATCATATAGATATTATGGGTGAAAATAGTACACCCAATTTCTAACTCTTTAGAAAAACTTGGGGCAGATTCTTTTCTTGTGTCCTACACTGTAAAATAGAATCGTCAAAAAATTGGGTTCGACACCTTTCTTGGCTTTTGATTTTACTATTCAAAATAGTCTTGCTTGCCATTTTCCCTTGCCTTGTGCCAAACTCGTGCCAACCTACTCTTGAACCTCGTCTTAACAATTAAGAATATAAACATCATCCATAGTGCTCCCACTCACTTTCATGAATATCTACTTAGATAAGTATATTAGAATTATTGTGAAGACTATTCTTCATTTCATTCATGGTTTTACCTTCAAAAGGATAAACCTTTCATGAAGTGACTACGGTATTTGGTTATTAACGATTTTAAATAAATCGATTAACCTAGTCGTCCCAACTGATTTGGCCTCTTTTGAGGTAAGCCTCGATAAGGAGCATAATGACGACATACCAAAATACAAATATTTTCTTTGGAGCAAAAATTGATTGTACCATTGTTATAAGAAGACGTCACTAAAAATCAAAAACGTTTTTGACTAAGTGTGACTTATTCATTTACTCTTCATAAGAGACATTTGCAATGGTGAATATGAGGATCAAAAGATAAAATTCATTTTGTCTTTAGCTACGGTGGTTTAAATGGAGATCGCAATCAAAATGCTACCGTATAAAATAATGGAAACTCCTTTCCACGATTGAACGGATTTACAAGTTCGTAGAAGGATAAATATTTGTCATTGCGCGAATAAATATGAACGGAAAATAAACATTCATTGCTTATATATAATTTACTTGTAATACAATTTTAAACAAGTCACTCATATAATGACCCCTCACGAAATTATATAAGTGATTCCAAGACTCATCTTTAGACAAAAATAGTCATCGTATACTACCTTTATCTAGAAATGGTAAGTCAATACTTGACTAATTCTACCCTTAGAGCTCTTGGTTGACGGATTTAAACTAAATCCATCTCCTAGTCCCAAATAACGCTTATTCTCGTTGAG
>JAIUZE010014135.1:0-34304 GCA_022085475.1 Heliosperma pusillum | reverse complement strand
ATAGAACTCGCTTGAATGAATAGAGTATTGTACCGATATACTTTCCTTACAAACTGTTCCATGTTACTCCGTACAAGTTTTCTTTACGGCGTATAAATTACAAAATATTGCAACACTTTTGTTAGTTACGTTTTTAATAGTTTCACAAATTGGGCACATAAATTAGATATTAGAAGTGTCAACCTTCGAAGATATGAGCACGATAATTAAAGACACACAACAATAATCCCGAGAATGGTTTATTTTATTCCCGAATTAAATTATGTGGTCGTTGTGGATAAGCACAAACGAGCCATAGTTTAAAAAGTCCATATATATTCTTTTTAATATATTTGCACTCGTTTTAATACGTAAAAAATTGAAAATTTTCGCTACCTTATATTTTAAATCTTGGGTTCGCCTCTTTGGGAGGGTATTGCTATGTTGAAAACCCATTTGATTTAATTACAAATTGTCAAAATACATATCAAATAATCAGGCAATTGTCGAATAATCAGGCAATAATTCACATCGCGATGCAAAACAAATAACGATAAGGCGGTCCAATACAAACATTGGTTTTCAAAGGAAAAAATGATTACATATCAGATGCATTATCTCATACCCTTTTAGTTTTTGAGTTTACATGTATTTTTTTCCTGAGTAGGTATATAATTTATAATTTATATAATAGTTTTCTAATGGAAAGATGCAAAATTAATTAAATTTACAAGTATAGTTTTTAAGCAATGTTGTATTCTTTTAGCTTAACGTTTAAAGTGAATAAACTCAAAAATTCTATAATAAAAACTAATATTCTCTTATTAAACTCGAAAATTTTATTATGAAACTCATAAAGTACACAATTAGATCATTACATGTTCTACCTCTGATGTATAATCTATAAACTGATTTTCACTTTTCAGCACTGAATACACAAAAACATAATTGTGTGGACAAAAAATTTATATTATTTACATGTAAACATAAAAGTGATATACACTAATGTATTTCACCAAAAGTTTAAAAAAAACATCAAAAAGATTACTAGACTGGTTTTGAAGTTGGCTTTACGTACTCTAGTTATGTACAACTTAGTTTAATTTAATTAAGCTCAATTAGGTCGGTTCAATTCAATTTAATTAAGCTTAAGTTAGTTCACCATCCTTCAAAATGTTTATGTTTATCTTAGCTAAAGTCAATTTAAATCTGTGCAGTTTTGCTCGGCTAAGTTTAGTTGAATTCATTAACACTAGCTTGTGTATTTTAGATATAACTTTATATTTACAGCATAATACTTTATAAATATATTTCAACATATTATAATTTTGTGATCAATATAAACTAAAAAATATTGAACTGTCGCGGAATTTTTTATCAAATTATATAATCGATCTCTCCGTCTCGGTAATTTGTTTGCCTTTAATTTGAATACTGCTCACGAAGATTAAAAAACATACACAAATCACCTAATAAAATGGAGAACAAGAAAACAAGATAAGAGTATACTTTATCATTTTTAGTGTCTTAATTTGTTATATAATAAGACGGTCCAATAGATATGTTAGATTAAACCACTTTAATCGTCAAAACAAAAATTCTAATATTCAAATTCTAACTAAAAAAATTGTTAAAAAAAACGAAAAAATATTGCAATGAGGTCTTGAACACAGTACCTTTCTCACACTCAATTCCCCCTTTGCACAAGATAACATCCTGCCAAAGCCTCAATTGATATATAAATGGTATGTGAAAGTATTTATTGCATGTACAACTCCAAAGCCTCAATTGATATATAAATGGTATGTGAAAGTATTTATTGCATGTACAACTCTTATTTCATAATTATACTTCCACAAAACATGCCTATGAGTTTTTTTTATTTATAATTATTATTATTATTATTATTGTTACAACTAATTAATAATGTTAAATTACTATATTACCCTTTAACATTATTTAGTTTGAATTTTAAATTTTGGTGGAGGCAAAGGAAAATAAGCATGGAATTTACTACTCCCTCCGTCCCATTCATTTGTTGGCCTATTATATTCTTTGTGAGGACTATTTTAATCAAAGGCCAACAAATGATTGGGACGGAGGGAGTATAATATCACACCGGGTGGCGCCATCTCATTTTCCTTAGGGGAATAGGTAGTGAATGGGTGTTGAAGTGGGGAGAAAAGCGTGGCAAGCAAAAGCAGAAGTAAAACGCCACATGGAGTGACGCTACAAACTTGACCTTAACATGTTCTCAAGGGTTTATTTCCATCAAACTAGTCACTAGATATTCCGTATCCAGGAGGTTCGCCCCTCGTGACCTGCTATTTCGTTGCCTTCGTCACCGTCTCAAGGGTTGCCCCGTATCAAATCACAAATTTTCATTCAAGACGGGCATTATACGTCACAAACTTATGACGGATAGTGCCCATCTCACAATGTGCAAGTGGGAAAACAAGTGGAGGGTAAATAAATCATCCACTTACCGTCCCATTTGCATATTGTGAAAGAAACACTGTCCGTTTTCAGCTTAGGACGGATAGTTCACGTCTTAGGTAAGATGCGCTGGTATCAAATACTTCGTATCTCTTTTATTTATTCATTTTAATATTCATGGGCTACTTATAAGCCCAATATTACTGAGTTCATGTACATGTTACTAATTATCGTCATTCGATATCAGCCCATCAGCCCATTACGTTCGAAAATTAGAATAACCTATGTCACGTTTGTGTCTTTGGACGGCCTACCTTTCACGGACCGCAACTGAAATATTCATAACAGTTTATTTGGCTGTTGTGCTGTGCGCGGTCTCCATAAGCTGCACATACACTTTGCCACTTTAGTCCACGAACTACCACTTGTCCCCAACTAGATAACATAAGTCTTGCTTAAAAAAGCAATTATATGTTTTAAATTTAAAAATGGTTATGATTTATGACCATCTTAAATGAGAATTTGTGCTTTAGATCACAGTCTAATAGGTTTCACATTTACAACTTCTCTGCGGTAAATAAGATTAACACCAGGTAGCGTTCGTAGCATATGAGTTATTTTGCAAATAAAACTACGCACGTTTTCTACTTAAGTTTAAAATGGCTCGTATAATATGAATAAAACAAAAGCAGAATGTATAAGAAAAAACAAAAGATTTGTTATATGATATTTAACTTTGTTTAATATTAAGAAAAATACTTTGTCTTAAAAAGTCTACCTAATAAAAAAATATAGTACTTTTTTTTATGTAAGTAGTATTATTAATTTATTTAAACATTTAATCTAGCTCCTTACAAAATTATCATTATCCTGTAAATAGTCATGATATGTGCGCTTTTGTGAAAGTTTTATTAAAATGAGTACAATTAGGATTTGCTACATACCTTGTTTATTTCTTTTTTTTTGACAACGACTAACTTATATAAATAAAATAAAAACTACTACAAAACGTTCATTTATATTACAAATAGGGGCATTAGAGACCCTTGAACTACTTGATATAACCAAAGTAAAGGTACTCAAAGTCGTAACTGAAGAGAAAATACGACTTTTTTTTTAAAGGTGGATGATCTTGGGTGTTAAGTTCAAATGAGTGAACCTCCTTTCTCTTGGTGCTCGTAACAATAGCAATAGAGTGTGTAAATCTGCAAAAGGAAGTTGAAATATCGACGGAAACAGACGATGTTTTCTTCCAGGTAGTAAAAGGTCGGCCCTTTGGACCTTTATCGTGGGAAGGACGTTCATTGCATCTCCATTTGCTATTAAACTGAGTAAATTTAAACTTGGTCACTGAAACTTTGCTAACATGGGAAAATTGGAAGAAAGTTGTTTCTTCTTATCAACTGGAAAAATGACTTCCTCTTGAACTAGCGCAGCATTCTCAGCCTGCTTGTCATCAATGTTCTTATCAAGGTTCTAAATCTCTAACATATGAGAAAAAGTGAGAACCCTGAAATTTCTTCCAAGGTAGTTTCCGTCTGGATGGTTTTAGAGTTGAGGGGACTGTAATACCCGGTATTTTAGAGACCTTTGACCAACCCTTGGCCTTATGATACTATCCATACGATAGCATTGGGAGACCTTGTACTCTTCATGGGAGAGTACTCGACCTATTAGACCGTACTCGGTCGAGTGCTGATGACACTCGACCGATCAGCACTCGATCGAGTGAAGCTTACTCGGCCGAGTATTCCTTTTACTCGGTCGAGTGTGGCGGAGTCAGGCCGCGTTAGTTTATATTTTGGAGGCTGCGACTTAATCATTATTTTGTTTCAAACCTCCCTTTCTCTCTCCAAACCTAAACCTATTCCTTATGTTTTCCCAAAACCTAACCACCCTATGAGACTACCACCTGGGGGGCCGCCGTAGGAATCTAGCGGCTGGCGCGACCGCCTCACTGGAGAAGGCCACTAGCCTTGTTACGTAAGTACCTTCCTTGTAGTTATTACTTGACTCTAGTTACCTTAGTTATGATAGGAATTGTGTGGTTGTTGTAGATTCGGATTGGAGATGTCATGTATGCTTGTACCTTTGTGTGTGCGTCGGATGGTGGCTGCGTGCAGGAATGCTAAAGGTAGGGTTTCCCTACTCAGTATAGTTATGCTAATTGATGTGATGAGATATATTGTTTATGTTACTGGTTTGATTGATGATGATGATGATGATGATGCTGATGATGATGATGGAGTTCGGGATTGGAGTTTGGGTTGTTACTATGGTTATTGTTTGGTGACTCCGTCGTAAGACGGTTTCACACCCCGAGTTCGCCTCTCGTAGTTCTCCCGCTACGAGGAGGATGTGCACATTATTTTCCGAGTTGTCTCACCACGGTGAGATAGAAGTTCGACGCATATGGCTGCGGTTTAGGGTCAAATGATGGTTTTTGTATAGCAGGGATGGTAGCCTGAGTTTACTGAGGTGACCGATGCGGTGGCCCTTCGGTTATTGTCTTATGATGTTCACTTCCTCGGACAACCGAGATGGTAATGCCCTTATTTACTCGAAAAGGTCTTGCTGAAGGCTCCTTTGTAAACGGGGGTGTTACAGGGACATACTCTTAAGAACGACATGGACGTTGGCTGATAGAACTTCAAACTTTTGACATGCGTTAAATTCTCATAGTCATGAGATAAAAGATTTAGTTTATTATGAGGGTTCTTCTTGTTGGTAAAGGTGAAGAGGGGATTTTGAGTTGCCTGAGTAAATGATCGCATTCACGGCATTCATGGCCTTAGCCCAGGGCTACTCTCAGAATCCTTATGTACCTCAGGTGAACTAACATTGACACTGTCATCAAACGAAGTCGAAGACAACAGGGGCTTCTTTCCTTCCCTTTCAGTGCCAATTCAAGGGGATCAATTTGAAGAGATTTTCGTTTTCCATTTGAGTCAATTGCTAAACCATCAACCACTACTTGTAGCTCTCGGTAAATATCATTTCTATGAGGGTTATATTTGAGAGCACATTCAAAATCAGCAACAACCTTCGGAAGATCAAATGCTTAAAAGCTAACCTTTTCGGTAGAGGGCTTTAATGTTGGAAAGGTCAAGAAACAAATTCAAAGGGTAATACCAACAAATAAACTTGTTCATAATTGGGGACCTTCGTATCACAAGCTGCCAAATTCAACGAGACGGAGATCGCAAGAGAAGTTGCAGAAAGTTCATCATAATTCACAGGGGTACATAAATACATTAATCACTCTTCATGTTCATCAATTTTGCATGCAAGTACACAAACACGTCAACACGACTATAAAGATGGCATATGCCAAATAAACGACTTTTGCCTTCAAACGTAACCTTACACAATTTGTCTCAGAGCCTCGGAGGTACCCATGCATGCTTTTTATGGGTAACAAAACAAGTTACCATTCCCTCTGTCCCGGTCAAATTTTGTCCTATTACTTTTCAGGACAAAATTTAGTTATAATCCTTTTTATATTTGGAAGGATTTTTATGAGTAATTTGATCACCCAATTGAACTATTGTCCACTTGTCATCCACTAGGTTGAAACACAAATAATCTCCCACTCTTTCCTTAATCTTTGTGTCAAAATAAAAGGAAATGAAACTAGTCTCCGTGACCATCTAAAGTAACATGATTGATTACATATTCAAATGGAGTCTCCGGCATCTATCTAAGACAGTAAAAAACAAAAAATAACAGAACAAATGACCAAAGATGTTGTGGTAATGTTCTTTTTGCAAGTTGTATTAATGTAGAATAATTTACTGATTATACTCTTGTTAAATTATTAAACTAATTAAGTGGACAATGACGATGATTTAGATGATTTTGTCTACCCAAATTTGACGGTCCAAATTTAAAGGACGTATTTCTTATTAAATCCAATCGATATTTGATGTTAGGGCTCCCACAATTGACATATCAATATTTAGAGGAGCCGCGTCTTCATTAGCTGTGGTTTTGTTTAATCTATCAAAAGTTATCACATACGCAATATGCTGTCGCCGACGTTTACTTGTGTATGTTATTTCTAATCTGGACTCAGAACTGCAAGATCAACGTGATAACTTTAGTCCAATTCTCGGATGTTGATCGTTATCATTTTCACTTGAATGGAAAGATAGATGTGATTATCTATCATTGTGACTAGGTACGAAGTCACGATTAAATTCCTACTCGGACAAAAATTATTACTCCGTCCACTTTATTATGTTCTTCCTATTTACTTCTTGTAGGTCAAGAGTTCAAAGTATAAAAAGTTTGTGACATAGTTTTCATTAATTACATCTGTTATCAAAAAATCTTTTATAAAATTAGAATTTCAACAAATCTTCTATATATATTAAAACACAAACATTTAAAGTCTCTACATTAAGACACATCATCACAACAAAGTAGTGGACCCCACTTCTTTACCTCTATTACTTTACTTTTTTTTTCATGTGTTTTTTCACTATTTATTTTGATTTCTTTATAAATTTTCTTTGCCTTATAACTCATTTGAATAATTAAAGACATGGCCAAATAAACTTAAACTCGAAAAACCGATTGAAAATATTTGCAGATATTTTTATAAAACATAAACAAAAAACTACGCGTCGTTAACATTTTTCCTATTTTCCTAACTTTAGCCTTAAATTTTAAATCTGATTCCATCCGCCTCAGTCATTTTTTTAAACTTTATCTTAGATATTGTAATAAAATATAAACAAATAATTGAGACGGAGGGAATACTTTCTATCTAATTGTTTTACTATTTTGTCCCTTTTATTTGATACATCTTTTCATATCAGTTATATCTAATTTATTATATACTAGATTTCATGCCCGTGCGATGCACGGGTCTACGTTAATGTCATTTTTCGTAATTTTCCTATAACAGTTAACTTATAAAAATAAACTTTTGAAGTTTTAAGATTATAATAAAATATACTCTGTAATTTTTTAAAAAATAATATTGATATATTGATTCAACTTATTCTATTTTAAACATATGTTACCAACCTTATCGGAACTCAAATTATATTTGATCTATACTATGACTCGAAAAATGATTCAAATTATCTAAGAATTAAGCTCTTTAAGACAATGTTTAAGAAACTCAAAAGATTTTGGGTTGATCACCTCACCTTATGCTAATTGTTCGATATGGAGCAATTCTACTATTTATAGTTATTAGTTTATTCGCCACACATATATTGTTTTTCAATGTGAGATATATAACATACTAAGAATTACACAAAGTATATGCAAATAATATGAAATTCTATACTGTAATGATAGCATTTTTTTTTACCACGAATCTAATTATATTATTTTCATAACTAATACAAAATTTTAAGAGCTCTCTAAAACAATACTCTCTCCGTCTTAATCATTTGTTTGCCTTTGATTAAAATACTCCTAAAAAAAAGGCAAACAAATAAATGACCGGGACGAATGGAGTATTTGAGAGACTTAAATGACTTTGGGTTCATCTCTAAGTTTCAAGGACGACTGTTATTTATAATCTTGTGATCATCCCAAGCCCAGCTTATGATATTTCTCCGATGTGGGACAATTCTTCTATTTATATATAGTATATTCACCACACTTACATTACTTTTCAATGTGAGACAAATAACAAATTTGGTAGTTACCATTAAAATTATTATATATGATACTTACCTAAATTAATTTTGATGATGTAAATTTCATTAAGGTAGAAATAATAATACAAACTTTTAAAATCTCTGAAAGATAATACTTGAAAGATTCAAAAGATTTTGGGTGAATATCTAAGTTGAAAGATGACTCATTTTCACTATAGTTTTTGTGAATTGAATGTAAAAAAATTTATATACAAATTATAAACACCACTTGAATATAATATTAGAAATGTATATTGAGATAAATAAAATATTTTTCACTCTATTTTTTAATGATATTTTCCTAAATTAATTTTTGATGATATAAGTTTCACTAATGTGGATACAAATTTTTAAGAGGTTTCTAAGATAATATTTAAGAGACTCAAAAGATTATGGGTTGATATCTAAGTTCCAAGGATGAATCTTATTTATAATTATAGGATCACCCTAGCTTATGATATTTTTCTGATATGGGACAATATACTATTTATACGTAATATATTTACCACACTTGTATTATATATCAATGTGGGACAAATAACTTATTAAGTAGTACACCATCAAAATATATAGGATATTTTCCTAAATTTTCTAAATTAAGTTTGATTATGTAAATTTTACTATTGTGGAATTAATAATACAAAGTTTTAAAGGTTCATTAAACCAATACTTAAGAGACTAAATGACTCCTATTTATAATCATGATTAGTATATATATTTTCTACATTATTTTTCAATGTGAGACTAATAACACATTAAATAGTTTATCATCAAAATTATTATTTATGATAATTTTCTAAATTAACTTTTAATAATGTAAATTTAACTATTGTGACTATTATAATTCCATTTTGTTAAGAGCTCTCCAAAACAATAATTAAGAGACTTAAAAAATTGTAGGTTTATACCTAAGTTCAAGGATGACTCATATTTATAATCATAGGATCACCCTATGTTATAATAATTTTTCAATGTGGGACAATTTCCAATTTATAAGTAATATATTCACCACACATACATTATTCTTCAATGTGGGACTAATAACAAACTAAGTATTACACCATCTTTTTTCATATAATATTTATTTCTTAACTGTTACTAAACTGTTATATTAATATTAGAATAATAAAAAAATTTTAAATGTCATTTATTAAATTTTTAAAGTCATTTATTAACATAACAATATAAAAAAATAGTTTAAAAGCTCGTGCGATGATCATATTTATGATCACTCCACTTTATGATAATTTTTTAATGTGGTACAAATTTTGATATTTATACGTAGTATAAATTCACAAGTCACGATACCTACATTGTTTTTTTCAATGTGGAACAAATAACATATTAAATAGTTTACCATCAAAATTATTATTTATGATACTTTTCTAAATTAATTTTTAATGATGTAAATTTCACTATAGTGAAAATTATAATACAAATTTTAAGAGTTTTGTAAGACAATATGTAAGAGGCTCAAAAAATTTTGGGTTGAAACTTTAGTTTCAAATATGATTCCTATTTGTAATCATAAGATCACCCACCTTATGATGATTTTCTGATGTGAGACAATTCTACTATGTATAGGTGATATATTAACCACAACTACATTATTTTTCAATGTATGACAAATAATATACTAAAAATTACACCAAATATGTTCAAATTATATGAGTTTCTATACTTTTCAGGGTTTTTTTCAATACGAATCTAATTATATTATCTTCATAATTTTTTTTACAATACTTCAATTTTTTTAATAATACCTTTTAGAATTAATTTTTGATGATGTAAATTTAACAATTGTGAAGATAATAATAGACAAACTTTTAAGAGATCTCTAAGACAATACTTAAGAGATTTAAAAGATTTTAATTTGTTATATAAGGTCCAAGAATGATTCCTATATTTAATCATAGGATCACTCACTTTATGTTAGTTTTATGATGTGGGACAATTTTACTATTTATACATAGTATATTCATCACATCTACAAACTTTTAAAGGATCTCTAAGACAATATTTAAGAGATTCAAAATTTTTGGGTTGATACATAAGGTTTAAGGATGACTCCTATTTATAATCATAAGATTACCCACTTTATTATTTTTCCAATGTGGGAAAATTCTATTATTTATATGTAATATTTTTAGCACATCTACATTATTTTCCAATGTGGGACAAATAATAGTTATGAATTTAACTTTTATTTAAAGAGTTTCTAAGAAGTTGAAAAGTTGATAATATTATTAGAAAAATAATTAATTTAAAAAATATAATCAAAATTTAAGAGTTTAACCATAACTTGGAAATTATATGTATGAATATAATATTGAAAAGTTGATAATATTAAAATTCAATCTTTATATAATATAATATATTTTATTTAATATTTAATTAGCCTAATAAAATTATGTGTAAGGTAGTTTTAATCAATAAAAAATAAAATAGTGTTTTGAAATAGTTGGAGACTCTCTCGTTGCCTGAAAAAAGCCTCTTTTATATATATATATTGATATTGATTGATTGTAACCATTTTTTATTGGTATCCAACTTTATATGATACGTACACCCTTTATTACTTTTTATATCATTTTTCTATCAGTTTATATTTAGTCTCTCAATAAGTAAAATTATAAGGTTATTTTACATTAATTTAATTTAAACACGCCTTACATAAGAATTATTGTTTTTAAAATATATTGACTAATTTCATAAATTTCACCCCATTATATTATGTATGTTTTGTTAATAATATCTTTATTATTTTTCATAAAAACACCCCAAACTACCCATTTGACTTTTTGCGGTAAACGAGACGACACTTTGACCGCGTTTTTATTCATTTATATATTATTTTTTTGGGTCGAAATTGTAATTTTCCTAAACATATTCTTATAACAAACGTAAATATGTAAATTTTATATATAAATTTCGAAGATTTGACCTAATATAATTGATGTCAATATTTAACAAGTTTGACTTTAAAAAGTGAATTGGTAGTTTGGATTGAATTGGAGGGAGTAGATCTATAATAAAAAAATTGTCAAAGTACCGCCTCAAGCAAAGACAATGAAAAAGTAATTGGGAAGAACATTATGGAATAGAGGGAGTATATATTAGTATTTAAGCTACTTTTAACTGGTACTATAACAATTACGTGATATTAACAAGTTTATGTATTATTATTTAAAGTAAGAAATGAACTCAAACATGACAATAATTATTAGTAGCAAATTAAAAAGGGTTTTTCTCACCTGTACCCTTCTATTATTGACTTTTCTCACTTGTACCCCTCCTTTTCTAGAAACCTCAATTTTACCCCTGTAGTCTATTAGTTAGTCCCAACGATAACCAATTCTGTCTAAAACGTCAATTATTCTGTTAATTGGTGACATGGCTCATTAAATCATATGATTAGGCTGCTGATTGTCATCTCTCATCTACTTTTCTTATCCATATCATAATCAGAACTCAAAACTCCTTTAGCCCTAAAACTTTTTCATTACTCTGATTTCTTGCTTCTTTATTTCATCTACATTCAAGACATCCTCCACTTACATGTAAGTCTCTAACCTAATTTGTGTCTTAATGTAAATCTTTACTCTAATTTTTTTCTGATTGCCTTAATTTTTTATTGGTTATTGCTCAGAATTTTTCATACTTGGATGGTTATTTTTTCTCAAGTTATTAATAACGGAATTACTTTTTCACATACGAACTTTACTCTTTCACATACATTTTTTCATAAAGTTTCCATATATTACCCTTCTACTAAAACACAATCTCTCCTTCTTTTCCTAAACTTAATAAAATTCACTTTTTTTTCCCTAAATTTAATCAAATTGATTCTTATATAAACATCTAAACTAAAATCAAATTTAATACAATCTAATAGTTGAACAATGGATTATAATTCTCCTATGAATGAAGTAATTTTATTTTTTTGCAAGAATAATTATTTTTATAACAAATCAATAAGTTTACAGGTGGTGGTTAGGGTTGGAAGTGGTGGTATGAGTGTCGACGGCTAGGTATCGACGGTCGTTCAGTCAACCGGCCGGAGCAGGGGGAGGGGGTAGGCGAGTTGGCCGGAGCAGTAGGGGGTGGTCGGAGTTTAAGTGACAGCACTCACTTTGGGATGAACAACACTTGCCCTCTTTATACCTCCGCCTCAAAACCGGCATCTTGGGGATGCAATCAGTGCTTAAGAACTAACAGACAATGAGCCTTTTGTGCCAGTAAAGTCAATTTCCAAGTAAACCCAGGGGCGTGCATCATAGTGTATGCGCCAGGGATGAGAACGGTGCCATGGATCGTCAGCTCAGAAATATACCCGCGGAGGTATAAAGAGGGCAAGTGTTGTTCATTCCAAAGGGAGTGAGGGGAAGGGGGAGAGTCGTCGTCGGTGGTGGGTGAGGTCGGTCGGCGCTGGGGTGGGGTGGCTGACGTGGGGTAGGCCGCCGGCGGGTCGGCCGGTGGTGGGTCGGTGGTGGTGAGGTGAGGGAAGGGAAGGGAGGAAAAATTTATTTTGGGGAGAGTGAATGAAAAAACGACAAGGGTATTAGTGTAAAAGTCGTATGTGAAAGAGTAAAATCCGTATGTGAAAGAGCACGTCCTATTAATAATTACTCTCTCCGTCCGTAAAGGGTATTATAATCAAAGGTAAATAAATGATTTGGACGGTGGGAGTATATGGATTACTGATACTTTAGTCTACGGTTTTCATTTTATGAATTTTCCTTCTTTATTTATAGAATTGGATAATTTATTTATTGAATTTGATGTTTTGTTGATTGTGGTGTTGTTTTGATGGAGAAGAGATGTGCTGAGTTGAAAAAATACGGGATTAGTTGGGGAAGAAATAAGAAATAATTTAAGAAAGGGTATAATAAACTTGGTGGGAGAAATTATGCAATATGGATTACGGAGGGAAATATTTCTTGCCATGTAATTAGTTAACAGACAAATCAAATGATATTCTGTTAAAGGGCACGTTTATGACTAATTAATAGACTATGGGGGTATAAGTGAGTTTTTTTCAAAAAGAAGGGGTATAAGTGAGAAAAGTCTATAACACAAAGGTACAAGTGAGAAAAACCCAATTAAAAATGAGGTATTTTTTAAGAAATTGAGGAGTAAGATCAAAAATAAAGGAAGAAAAATATATGCACTCGAAAAACTACAGAGGCAGTAGGGTAGAAGTTAAAATTAAAGGAAGTCAAAGAGATAGAAAGTAAATAAAAAACTAAGTTGTGTTACTAGGAATCAAACACGGGTCGACAAAGTTGTATGATTGACAACTTTACAAGCTGAAATACTTACGTTTCTTTTTTAATAATGGGACCGTATAAAATTTATTATTGAAGAATGAGCACTTTCCTTGCCTAATAAAAAAAAGAAAAAAAAATAATGAGCACGGGCCATGGCCCAGTCTAGCCCAGCAGTAGCTACGCCATTGATTGTGACGTAATTTAAGTTTGATGATTCTAAACTAGTTTAAATCCCGCGCGGTATATATTGAATTTTTACTTTTTAGTGATAGCTCAGTAATTGTTAAATTTCAACTCGATGTACTTTTATTTGAGAAAAAAAAAATTAAGCAACAAATTTAATTAATAAAATTGAGTAATGTCATGAAATGTGTATTTTTAGCTATAATATTTTTATTAACTCGCTAATAACTTCATTTATAAATTTTATATGTAAATTATTTAAATTATTCTATAGTCTTTATTTATTTTATACGACGTAAGTATGCATTAAATCGGCTGCATTCTTTATAATATTAGCACCAAATAAAAGATCTAAAAATTTGTAACTTATAGGTTTATAACAATTTATTTTTACTAAAAGATTATAGTTTAGAGTTTGATAAAAAAAATTAGCTTAATGAAAATTCTATATATTAATGAAAAGGTTATATTCTAGTGAAGATAAAAGTTGAATGAAAGAAAATTTTATTTTATTTGTTATCTTATTTCGGGAGTGCATTTGGAGGGAAACCGTTTTTAGTTTTTATTCTCTCTTTGTATATAGGGGTAATATGGGGATTACAGAATGAGTCATGTTCATTTATGGACATGATTTACTCAATCATGGACATGATATATTCAATCATGGACATGAATGACCATTATACCCTTGTCATTTCTACACCCATATTCCATCGTAGTCAATACATTTCCCATCTATTCTCACACCAACAACCAGCAACCAACCATGGTCAGCCTAGCCACCGTGCCACCCTCCTCCACTACCTCGAACTTCGGATCGCGCCACATATTCCTCCCATGCCATATACTCCCTCTCTCCTACTAACGTAACCCCTCTAGTCCTCCCCCAGCCCCACCGAACCACCCTTGCCACCATACCCGACCACATATTGAGCCATGCAGACTCGTCCCCACAGCTTTAGAACCACCTGCCTCTACCACCGAACTCAACGTCATCTTCATTCTGCCGCCCTATCGCCGAACTCAACGCGTATCTCCATCGTTTTCCTACATTCCGACAATCGTCCCCTGCAAGTCGGCCACCACATACTCGATATTCACCACCCCTTATTCACCACTCATCCTTCATTTTCTATATTTCTGATTTTTATTAACCCTAATATTCATAAACCCCAATTCCATTTGAGGTTTGCTATATCTCGCCCCCCATTTTACTCATCTCGCCCCCTACAATTACTTTATTGCCCTTTGTTATTTGACCCACCAACCTTTATTCTATCCCCTTTGTTATTTTAAAATTCAAATTTTAAAATCGCTTTAAAAATAAAACCGTTTAACGTTAATTTCAAAACAATTGAAATATTAAAATATCGCTTAACGTTTTAATCTTTGTTCTTTCCCCTTTGTTATTTTAAAATTCAAATTTTAAAACCGCTTCAAAAATAAAACCGCTTAACGTATTTCAAAACAATTGAAATACTTTCTCCTTCAACTTCACTCTACCACTTTCATTTTTGTACACTATTCATAGGTGATCATATAATTGCAATTTTCTCTCAATATATAAGTAAAAAATATATCCATGTGTGATCTTGTTTGATTCGTATTTACGAGTACATTATTAATACCTAACTTTTATAATTTTTGCAAACACGTAGCTAACAATATTTACCGCGTAATTCACGTCTCGACAAATGTGAAAAAGTAATATGGTAGAGTGGAGTTGAAGGGAGGAAATATTAAACAACATTAACGTGTTAACGAACAACATTATCGTTTTAACGTTAATTTTTGTATATTATTTAACGATAACTAATATAAAAAACGCTAATTAATCCTAACAATCATTTTATTTTTTTTCAAAAAAATACCGATTAAATACGGAAAAACTTCAAACGGCCATAACTTTGCGCTCGGGTGTCCGTTTTCGATGATTTTTTTTTCAAATCGTTTATCTCGACAAGACGAACACAATGGTAAAAAAAATGTTTTTATTGGCCCATTCGTGTAAAACACACGATTTGGCCTGGACCGATTCATGTGATTTACACGAATGGGCATAGGCCAGCTCGTGTAAATCACACGATTGAGCCAAGGCCAACTCATGTGATTTGCATGAACTAGCCTAGCTGCCTAGGCCCATTCGTGTAAACCACAAGAATTGGCCCAGGCCAATTCGTGTGTTCTACACGAATGGGCCACTAAAAACAATTTTTTTTACCATTGTGTTCGCCTCGTCGAGATAAGCGATTTGAAAAAAAAATCATCGAAAACGGACACTCGAGCGTAAAGTTATGGCCATTTGAAGTTTTCCAGTTTTTAATCGGCATTTTTTTTGTAAAAATTAAATGATTGCTAATTGTTGAATTTAATTATCGTTAAATAATATATAAAAGTTAACGTTAAAACGATAATATTGTTCGTTAAAACGTTAATGTTGTTCGACATTCCAATTGTTTGAAATTTGTGTCGTTTACTATTGTAGAATTAAAAAAAGTAATATTAAAATAGATCACCGTCACTCATTTTCGATTTACCGATAAAAAATAAATTTAGAAAGACGATATAGAGAAGGCACACTTGGAAAAAAAAATGAATTTTAGGGGCGAGATGAGTAAAAGAGGGGCGGTATTTAGCAATTTTGTTCCATTTACCCTAAATTAATTAAATCTTAATGTAATATAAATGATGCAAATTAACTAAGTTAGAATCCTTATTTGTACACATGTATTTGATAAACAACAATTTCATTGACTAATTCGATTAATTTTGAGAGAAGGGATAAAGAGGAATGTTTCTTTTGATTTTTTGGAAAAGGGTAAGAGAATGAAAAATAATGTCAAAACGTCCATGAAAGAGTAATCATTATCCATGAATGAACAAATACGTTACGAAATATATGCAGTTTGTGATATTTCTTTTTAACGAGTTAGTCTCAAACGGTATTTTGTAACCATTTTACAACGACTATTTTAGGAAAATAAAATATAATAAATTATACTCCATCTGTCTCAATCATTTTTTTTTGTCTTTGATTAAAATGTCCCTCACAAAGAAAATAAAAGGCAAAAAATGATTGGGACGAAGGGAGTATACACTACCTGGACCATTTGAGTTATATTTGAGCATAAAATTGTCACAAAACCCCATCTTTGTTTCAGGTGAATTTGTCAGTCTGAAACAAGAAAGTCTATTTTATTAGATGATGTACTTCGTACTTTATGGATCCCATATTTGCTAATCTCTTTTTATTTTGAGAGAACTTAAGAAAAAATTACACAAATTTTTATTTAAGACGGAGGTATCCGTCTTAAGCTTAAGACGGATACCATATTATCTCACAAAATACCCATCAAGGGTGAGTGGAGAGCACATGGGGGTGCCCACCTTGTCCCCTCTACCCATTTCCTCTCACAAAATACTCGTTGTAAGATCCGACCCGTCTTAAGCAAGACCTACTGAAAAAATTAACCCCTCCTAGTCAGTGTATGGTTCCCTATATCATTTTCCATGCTAGTTTTGTTTTGTTTCCTCTTTTCTTATTTACTAGTTGTTGCACCGCGCCCTAACGGGCGCGGTGCCCCAATTCTGGTAATTCTTACGCTAACCTGATTCCGACATATCTTCAAAACAAAAAACAACATTCCTCATCATATATTTTTAAACAGTGGGTGAACATAGTTATAATCACGTAAAAGGCAAAAATGTCGTAGTAGAACCCATTTGTTCGCGAACTAAACTGTGAGCAAGAGTACGAACATACACTGCCAAACCAGATCGTAACTAAGACATAAGCAACATTAGTTATTTTCTTGCAATTTTACACCAACACCAATACAACAAACATGCCATACAAATAGAATTTATGGCCGACGGCCAAAACTCTTCTCTCCACCAGTTCATGGGTAAAGCACCCAGAAGGCGAGAACCTGGGCATTATCTGTGTTGCTTCTCCAAAAGAAGGTGCCAAATGTATTGTGCCTCTGCTTGGATTGGGCGTGGCCTATTAAACCGAACCTGCAATATAGGAAAACACGAGCAAGCATTAATATAGACAATATTGCGTGCATTAAACCTCTAGTTTGCGTAGAGGTAAGTGCCTACCAAGTGAGCATTGCAACTTGTGCAAAAAAAAAATTCATATGTATCCTCGAAAGCCGTAATAGTTGTTCAGGCCAAAGCAGCCCTTCAAACCACAGGGTCCTACGGTTTTAATTCTGGCGATTCCAGGTAGTGGGTCGTTCGCAAGATACGTTAAAACAAAACCGATTGACCCGTCACCTAAGGAGTTCTTATTGTGCCCCATATTGGCCGAAAATTTCCATTGTAAGGAAATTTCATCTTATCTTTATATTTATGCTTTTATATTTGCATGCATATAATGAGGGAAAAGTGAGTTAGAAGCACTTAAGTCGCAAGCCCCAAACCGACGGGGTCAATTGTAGGTTTCCATTGTTACAAAATAATTATGTTACAGGCATACATCAGATAGTTGAGGTTAAGTAACAATGTGAAGTATAAAATGAATGGCATATCTGAGGTACTTACATGCTTAGTATCCTGCTAGATTATTCCGGCCAGTCTTTGGACACAGTAAGACACCACGTTTTTCACGGAGTCTTAGGGCATTCCATCAGGAGGCGCCGCTCATACAATTGTTACATGCTTGCCTTTCCTAGCACGAGATAGTGCTACGTACAACTGGCCCGGGGAGAAACAGGGGCGAGGCAGGTACACGGCAACCTGGTTCAACGTTTGTCCTTGTGATTTATTCACGGTCATTGCAAAGCTGAGTTTCAACGGGAATTGGTTCCTTTGAAATTGGAATGGGTAGTTTGTTGATGCCGGTGGTCGAAGTTTAATGCGCGGGATTAACACGCGTTCCCCTTTGTGGTGTCCCGTAGTGATAACACATTCAATTAAATTAGGGAAAAACCTTTTGCATAACAACCTTGTGCCGTTGCATAATCCAAACGATGGTAAGATGTTTTGAAGAAGTATGACTGGACAATCTTTCTTTAGGAGTAACTCGTGTGGGCTCATACCTCCTGGGCTTGATTTGTTTATAAATTCGGCTGGATAAATATTGCAGTTGTCATCTAGCATAGTGTCAAAACTTTTGTAGCTGAGACATTCGCCGGGAAACTTTTCAATTAGAAATGCGTTTATAGCATCAACATCATCATTCATAGGAGTAAGAACTGCACGAGTTGTGAAAATATTTGAGTTGAATGTGCCTTCAGTAAGGTCAGGGAACACAAGGCTTGCAATTTCTCTTACAGGATCCGGAGCACCATCTTCATAGCACCTTACAATACCTCTTGGTATTTTTACATATTGGCTTTCATTTGTTTGGAGTTCAACATTTCCAAGAGCCAACAGAAAGGCTGAGAATGCAGGGTCCTCTCTTGCTCGGATGTTTTCTGTTAGTGTAAATTTTATTAATGCAGGCCATAGTTGAGAACTAACCAGGCTCGCATCAACTGCTTCTCTTTGTGATTTATGGGGCACCACAGGTAGGATTTGTTGGAAATCGCCCCCGAAGACTACAAGTTTTCCACCAAATAGTAGACCAGGATCACATAGATCTTTGAGCAATATATTTAGGGATTCAATGTTCTCCTTCCGTGCCATGGAAGCTTCGTCCCAAATTATTAGACTGGTTTCCTTGATTAAAGCAGCTAAGCTACCCTGTTTTGGTACATCACATGACAAGGAAGCGTCTGTATCAAGCGGGATTTTGAACCTTGAATGAGCAGTGCGTCCAGAAGGTATATTGGACGCTGCAATACCTGAGGTTGCTGTGGGCAACACGATTTTTCCCATTAAGCGGACTTCTGCATATAATGCATTGTACAAAAAAGTTTTTCCGGTCCCACCAGGTCCGTCGATAAAGAAAGCTCCAGATTTACCTGCTCGGACATAACTAATCACCTCGTCGAATGCTTTTTGTTGTCCAGTGTTAAGCATCCCACGACAATCAATACATTCCTGAGGTATTGGTGCATCCAGAGCATCGATAATATCTCTAGTTCTTTTTAAGATATCATCTTCACACTCGACTAACTGTTCTAGCCCAAAGTGTTTTAGAGTTTTTCCCATAGCTTCCAGGTATTGTTCAACCTGTCGTATTGACAAGCGTGCAATTTTTTTTGGGTCGTTTGGGAATTTGTATTGGAAATCTGCGGACAACTTAGTGTAAAATTGTTGCCATAACGCCTTAGGGTCCTTGGGTTGACAAAATATGAGTAATGTTGTGAAAAGTCGGCGCAATGCTGAAGGCATCTGGACAACAGTTAAGCACCTCTCAACTGTGTCGTCTTGTTCAAGTAGCCGTGAGTTCATTGCAGCTTCCTGGAACGTCGCGCATCTATGGCCATTAACAGTTAAAAGATCCTCAAATGAGGTAGGCCCACGTACATGTAAGAGCAAGAGCCTTAAAAAGTAACGCTCTCCTTCAGACGGAGCAACAAATACCAGGCGTCCAACTACCACAATTTTCTTCTTCCTCCTAAACCATTTTTTCTGGCTTCTATCCCATCTGTAGCTTTCAGTGTATTGTCCATATAATCGTTTCTCATTAGGATTGGCACCGTTTGCCTTGAAAAACTCTGTAAGTGGAGTCCTTGAGCGTTTTTCATTTGCAATGATACTTTCTAGGTTTTCATGGGGCCTAATTTGTAAAGATTGCATGTTTGGAAGATGTATTGGGAGGGGCATAACAGCCGGGTGTATTTCAAACAAATCAAAGCCAAATATTCGCCAAGCTGCTTCGCATGGGGACACCCACCTCCCAGATTGATATTGCTCAATTTCATCCACGATTTGCGTTTGGCTACCCTCAACAATGTTAAATGATATCTTGTCATGTCCCTTGTACACATACTTGTACAGGTATTTAACTGCTTGTATCGTTGAACACACTTCCACATTTAAGTGGCAATCAAACAACGATAGTAGATAAGGGTTGTATGGTATAACCCATCGATTATCTAACATGTGCTTCCTAATTTTTGCTTCTTCCCCAGTGTCTCTCCTCTTATACACAGGGTATCCGTCGGAGTTATTTGTGGTGTCGTCGTTGAATTTTTTTGGGTAACCATACTTGCACTTACCGATGCTCTGTTTATGTGTCATGCAAGGGCATTGTGGATTCAAGCGACCACATGGACCGTGCATCATGTGTTTCAAAACACATGTGCGCAAGTGTAAAGAACTGGTGGGAGGTATTTCAGCACTTACAAACCTGTCAAAGTCAGCTGGGCTTTTCATTTTGTATTCCGGTTTAAGAATAATCAGCATGTGTGCATGGGGAAGCCCTCTTTTCTGGAATTCGACAACTGATATAAAAGGAGCAACTTCTCCGAATACCTTGTCTTCCATGATTTGTTTTTTGAAAGCTGTTAATTTAGCTCAGAAAACGCGTGCGACGATGTCAGGCCTATTTTGTGCGACTTCACCAGGAGCCAGGGCTGCTTTGATTTCCGACCAATTTGCGTTGCATGTCATTGTAATGAACAAGTCTGGTTTCCCATATCTTTGAACGAGCGCTATTGCATTCAAGTACCTCTTTTTCATATCACGGGGGCCACCGATGAAAGTAGGTGGCAGAATGAGCCTACGCCCGACATTAGCAGCACAATTCTCGCCGGCCTCTACGGTATCAAGAATCCCCTGGTATAATTCTGCTCTAATTGTATCTTGATTTTTGCGGAAAAAATCCAAACGGGTATTCTCAACCTTCACATATGTGTCTACTATATATTGTTGAAGGCACCTGCCAGCTCTCAAGAGCATATTTCCGGGTCGATGTTGAAGCTTATAACAATAGTATTCTCTGCATGAGACGTTTCGTTCATTTGGTCCACGAGAAGTTCGACAACCTATTAACATGATCATTTTAAAAGGTGATTATGGGGCATTCATTTGTGTAAAATCAAACAAGCAACTTTGTAAGCGAATAATGATCGTATTGAAAAGGTCAGAGATTAGGCATACGCGCTTCTTCATCTTCTAAAAAGACCTCGACATTTTCAGCGATTTCTACCCGGTGAGGCTCTTGTACCATTGTGGGGGGGACCGGATTGGCTGCATCTCTTTTTTTTAGACCCTGGCTCCAACCACTTTCACCAAGCGGGAATAACAGTGGGTATTGTAGAGGGTTGTAACAGCCATAGTAGTACATTACTCTATGGGAAGGATTGTCTTTGCTAGACACTAATATGTGTGGGCTGGCAGACTCACTTGATGAAGAACTCTCAGACCAAATAACGGCTACCTCATCCGATGTAGGCGCATTGTACACACGCTGGTCTTGAGTAGGGGTCTTGTTTATCATTATTTGTGTGTTCTCATCCACGGTTATTTCTTTGAGTGATCTAAAAAACTTTGCGTAAGGATTTTTTTTTGTTATATTTATGAGAATGTCCACAACATCTTGTCTCAATTCTGGGAAACAACCTGAACGGTTTTCATTTTCATGTTGACCGTCATAAAAATACAGTTGGAGAAATTTTGGTTTACCGTCATTTGGTATGAGATTTGGTATGTAATGATATATTTGCCCGTGCACTTTGAACACATATATGCCCTTCTTTGTCTGGGAGTCAAAATTACCACTGATTGAGCTGAAAGCGAAAAGGTTGTTGTAGAGACGTGCGTATTTGCGGAAATGAATGGAATCCTCTTCATCTAAAGTGTACAAACGCATAAGTTCAGGTGGGTACCGATTTTCAGGCAACACTATATCCCCATCTCCACAACAAAATTTTTTGGTCTCGAACGCAAATTTGAAAGCTAAACATTTTGGGCACTGTTGTGCTCGGAGCAAGGATAGTGGTGTGCCAGGCAGTATTTGGTCCCCAATTGCAGCGCGCAACCCTGCATGCGTAATTCATTTAGGCAAGCATTATTCTAACTAAATAATAGTAACTATAAAGTTACTTTATTGCTATTAATAGGCTAAGGAATTTACTGTACCTTGTCTAGCTCGGGCTCTCTTAGGGGTCCTCATTGATTCCCCACCTAAACCCATACAAATGCGCCCTGACATTAGTTATTAAATAAAGAATTATGTTGGAGCAAAACTCTCAAAGAGGCATATAGTTATACCTATCCCTGGCCGCTTCAATTTGACATCGACTACGTCTCCTTCCTCTTTTTAGGCTACGCTCTGGCAGGGTAGGGTAATATGGGAAATTGTATGAGGCCCATTAGCAAAATGTGTTATAATTATGCAAAGAGGCCAACACATTTTAATATAGTAGATGAGGTAAATTGCAATAACATATGTCTGATTAGTTATAGATGATCATACCCATACGTGTTGTCTATGAACTCCAACGTTTTTTTAATGCGTGGACGCCTCCTGAAAACAAGCCACTTCCCTCCGAAGTTAGATATATTTGCTTTTTCTAGGTCCAATCTTTTACAACTGCAAAAAAGAAATGGCATGAGCATTGGTGATAGATGTACGGAAACAATTCTAACTCTAAATCAAACTAATATTCAGTGTGTGCCCAGGGGTGGGTGAGCCTGGTTAGTGGGGTTTGAAATAGGCCTTATAAGAAACCTTTTTGTTGGAGAACCATTAACCTCCCCTGTTGATAGATAATCTCACAAAAGGTAGGGTTTGGAAACGTAAGAGCTATGGAATTTTGTGATTTTTTCCATGCTAGATTGTACGGTCTGCTTTAAAGGACCGAGCAACTCTAAGTGATGCACCAAGACCTAGGCTACGAAGCACCATGGGCAAGAGCAAAGCTTAAACCACAAGTGAATTGCCTCTCAAAAGTTAAGTAGTGCTATTGCTGGAACCACCCAAACATGTTTAATTATAAAAAAACTTTTGCCAATACAGAAGACTAAAGAATCGAGAAAGAAGAAACAACTTAAATGACGAACACATTCCGTGGGCATTTTACAAGCAGACTACAACAATAGTACCTTCCTACATACTACATGCTGTCATCAACACTGACGAGGCCTTCTCATTTATGAAACTATTCTGGGCAAGATTTTACTGGTTGGCCTAGAATTAACAATGGAATCAAAACGAGCGTTAATAAGAAGCAGCTTTTTATTTGCCTACTTACTGTACCTTGGATATCCTACGTCAATTGATGGTGCCTTAATGTCGGAGGCTACGTTACATTTTTCTAATGTTCGAACTACAACTCTATAAAATATTTAAGCTGTTACGTATATAGTTTTTCTGAAATATTTATGTTATAAAGGTTTACAGAATTCCATCATTCTCTTTTCCCAATCAATATTTCAAAAAAAATAAAGAACCTATTTTCTAGGTTAAGACCCATATGTACATCTTAGGACCCTGGGTGTAGTCGTGAAAACAATAGTAGACGGATGAATGGAAAAAAATAAAGGCACTGACGAAGGAACAAATACCTCAAATTTTTTGTTGCCCATAATTCTATAATTGTGCTTGGAACTAAACGTTGTTTTTTTTGTTTGGTAGCTTGGCTTAAGCACTTCCTACTTTTTGGCAAGTATGGTTCCTGCACATTATACAGGAAAAAAAATAAACCCATGCTGTTATAAATAAACCTCATACTTTTATATTGTTGTAAACTGTTTTTTTTTGGGGCTACATTCCTATAAGAAATGATTTGATAGACTATGTCATTCCCTGAATTGAGGATGTAAAATCTAACCTTTATTTGTGTAACTGGCGCATATTTTAAGACCACAACTTGAGGTGCACAGTAGACGCATTCCCTAGAGTCACAAAGTACAAATTTAAATTATATTATAATAAGAAAACATGTCAAGTCATAGTATATCATTATACAACTACACAATTACTTCAAAGACTTGGGCATGGGCACATAGTTAGATCACTGTTGTTTCTTTGAAAGAAGGCTATTCCAATTTTGGGTCAGTGCTTTAAAAAGGACAATTAGATTGTTATTAGGTGACATGTATTTTGTGGCAAGTAGCTGTTACATCATTGTTTGCCTTGCTAGATCGTTAGTTTATACCATCACCCCCGTCTTTTGCATATGTTGGTAATAGTTGACCGCCTATATTATTTTTTAAACCACACACATTCTAAAGTACGCAATGCTGGTACTACACAGGCTTTCGGGGTTGGTGTTAATGTTAAAGCGGATACAATTTTAAGTTATCCTAGCCACTTACGTCCGTACATTTTCTTAGTTGTTTGCGACATGTTCATTAAGTGAAACTCGAATAGGGTCAAGTGGCCACAAAGATGGTCTTCGAATTATTACTTTTTTTAATAGTTTGGAGATGTATCTAAACCCCTACTTTTGGGTTTGGTGTTAGTGTTAAAGCGGATACAAGTTATCCTAGCCACTTACATTGTACCAACAACCTAATGAAAATGTATACTCGGGATCAAACATCCCTTTTTTTTTTTATGAAGATATCCATCAGAAATTAGACTTTTTGTATGATCTCGGTTATTTTAATAGTTTTGGCATGTATGTTAAAGCGAGTAAAAGTTATCCTAGCCACTATCATTGTAGCAACGACTTAATGAAACTTTGTATACTTTGCCTCACACGTCCGACTTTTTTCATGAAGATCTCCAGCCACTATCATCTTATATTTTTTTTATCATGGTTGTGTTGATCACCCTGATGTGTTTGTCCCAATTTGTTGCCAAAAGCTGAAGCTTCGTGTACATCAGGGACGTTTCCCTTCTTATGGTGAGTATGACATCATGTTGATTTCATAAGTTAAGTTTGGCTATTTAAGTAATTGTGTTTACATAAAGCCTTATTACTACATCCTTATGGAAGGGCCTGATAGTGAGCACACAAATATACGTTCATAACGTAAAGTACGTATAACATGCCACGCGTTAAAGTGGATATGTGTGTAGCCACTGAAAGTGTATCTAATGGGATTCGAGTTTCTTGGAAAAAGAGAGGCAATTCACACCGGCAAGGGACAAAAGAGAGCCTGGGACTATCGATTGCATGAAAGCAAAATTTAATTAATCGCTGCAGGAGCCATATAACATTAGCAGAAGCCTGCAACTCAGCCTCTTTCTGTGACACCATCATTATGAGGGACCATAGCAAAGTCAGGCCTCAATGTACATATAGTCAATGTCGAACTCACCCAACCCCAAATACACCTACATTAAGAAAGCATATCGAATGCATAGACGGAACTCTATGCCTATTCAAACGGGCATTAGAAACAGACTCTATCACTTTCCCCTAAATACGGTGACTTTGAGAGTGGTGTAGCAAGAAAGTGTAGACATAGAGAAGAACATTACTCACATTGTCTAGGGTTACCCTCAAAGTGACTAAAGATGTGACGTAGTTGTCACTGTTCGCCCGGCTGAATCCACAGTTGCACGGAAGTTGGAGATTCCGTGGATATTAAAACAATTTGCCACCTGCATTGCGTTTGCCATACGATCAAGAGACATGCAATGAACCACACCAATTTAGACAACATGACACACATTAGGTATAGTTGATAGGGGAACATTGAAGGGGAGCATGAATAACAGCCCGTTTTCGCATTTCAATCCAACAACCATTTTTTTTTCATAACGTAAGGGTAGTACCCCTCGTCACATAAACAAAAAAGGACTGCCGATTTGAACAAACTCGCATTTGTTGAGATAACAGTAAAGAATTAGCTTCCTAATATAGAAAGTTAAACAAATGAATCAGACACCCTAGTATGGAAATGGTAATATATGAACACGAATTGACTTAGCAAAAGCTAATAACACAAGACAAATAACACCAACGCTACAAAACTTAATACAACAACCAATTGTAAGCACCAATACTATCACCAACAATATTAAACATGGGAAAAACACCAATCACCATCGAAAAAGGAAAATATCAAAATAAATACTCCGTACCAAGTATTACCTCACCGTGAATCTGGAGAAACCGTAAGTGCAGTCCCTAATAGTGAGAAGCGCCTGTAAATTGAACGGCAACAATACAATTAGGCGAGACGTGAAACAATTGGTATGAAAACAATGACCACCCATCTTAAGCTACTGAACGAAATCAATTTAAACCAAACGAGGAAGCCATTTAAAGTTAGGGAAAAAAATAACAAAACAAGGGGGGAATTAATGAGAAAGTATTAGCAAACATAATCATAATAATCATCATAATAAGAATACCTGTAATAACATCACCACCAACAATAATGGGTGGCCATCATTTGAATAACAATCTCCATAATCCTGAGCATAATTTGAATGACCATCATCGGGTAAGAAATGGATACTAATTAGGAGATGGGGGGTCGAAAAAAGGGTTGAAAATGGGATGTAAAAAGAAATGGAAAGTCAAGAAAATGAAGAGGGAATGCGCAGGAAACAAAGGAGAATTGGGGAGCAATTAGATGATGTGTAAGTATGAATAAAAAATTGGTAGTGGAGGCCACCCAACTAAGTATGAATGAGTGGTAGTGGAGGGTACCCAACAGTTGTATACTGTTTTATAGAAAATAGTAAGGAGTTCTAAACTTTTTAATATGTATATATATATATGTAAGGATAAGGATAAGGATAAGGATAAGGATTAACAGTTGGTCTTGCTTCATACGGACTATTTTGGTGTGAAGCAATAAGACAGGATTTTGTAACCACTTTACAGTTAGATGTAACCACTATTGAAAACAAGTTGATATAAGCTGTGGTTACATTTTATGAAAAAGTGGCAACATAATCCCGTCTTATTTTTCAGACGGAAATGATCCGTCTAAAATAAGAATTTGCGTGGTAAGTTTTGTGTGGTCCCAAATCAGTGATATGTGAGGTAGTGTGTTTTGTGTCCTCTAAATTCATTTGCTTAATTTTTGTGAACAAAAAGAAAGGAAACAAAGTAGCGGCTAGGAGGAAGTATAAAATATCTATTCTACCCTTTATCCCAAAGAAGATCGAGACTTTATCCGGACACAATATTGGTGGTAGTTAAATATCCGGACACTTTATGGATCCCATTCTACTAGTTTTTCCAATCTTGTCTCAAACTAGTTTTTTTTTTTTGGAAAGTTCTCATTTGAGACTAGCATATTTATTTTTAAGCTTAAGACAAGTCAAATATGTTCATGTGGAATGAATAAGACAAAAGTAAATTACATTCCAAAGAACAAATTGTCTTATATCTACATGTGAGATAATATTAAACCTTTTTTAAAAATATAAACGTATATCTCCTTGAGAAAAACTAGATGATTTTTATGTGCCCCACCTTTTATGCATAAAATTTAAATCATTTGTTCTTCTCAAATATACTCACCTTGGGAGTCACCCTCCCCATATACTAATCACCAATTCTCGTTTCAGACGGGACGACCCGTCTAAGAGCTTCAGATTGGTCAATCTCCTCACAAAAAGAACAAGTGGGACAAGTGGGAGAAAATGTATAATCCCCTCACTTGTCCACTTGCATTTTTGTGAGGGAGCTTGACCCGTCTAAAGCAAATAGACGAGTCGCCCGTTTGAAACAAGACAATCTGTATACTAATAACTAAGCTAAGAGCAAGTATAATGGTTTAGAAATTTCTTGCAATTTACTAGTAACTTCTTAACTATTAAAGTTGTTCATGTAGACTTGTTTGTCTTGAGCTCATAGCTAAATGGACCGACAACAAAGAAGCAATCAAGGAAAGTAATGGTCCAATGTGCAATTATTCAAGTTTGATTTATTTTTTTACCTTCCTAGTGTTCTAACTAGTACTCCCTGCCATCCAAACTAAAGGTACAAGTTTTAAGAAAACATTGAAAAAGAAAGGGTAGTATTGGAATGGAAGTAGAACCACTTGAGTATTTAATGTTAGTTGGGTGGGTGGAGTAATGACATATTGTGTAAATATATAGGGTAAATAAGGAGTAGTTGGTCTTATTTGTTACCCGAAAAGGAATGGATATTTTGGTTTGGATGATCCAAATAAGGTAAGTGTAACCTTTGGTTTGGATGAGAAGAAGTATAAATGTAACCCAAACAATAAAAGTACTTTGATTGCTCAAATTATTGTAACTTAAAAAAATATGATATGATAGCTATTAACTTACCATTAAACTTGCTCTAAGATATACCCGCTCCTTGTGCTTCGCCTCATGCCTCTAACATCTCCAAGCAATTTTTTAATAAAAAAATAATATGTATTTCCAATAATTACACATGCATAATGACATTATTTTTTTTTTCAATTTTGCACTTACCAAATATGTTATACCCATCAATCTAGAATTTACTCATAAATCAAATGTAAAATTCTTCATATATCATGCAATACACGAGATCTATACTAATAAGTAAATAAACATGAATAGGTAATAAAACCAAATTTTATTTTAAAGGATATCATCTCAGCAACTTGTTTTATCAAAACTTCAACTAGTTTATTCAACCAAAATATCTTATTTTACTAAAAGTTTCCCATGCTTATTTATATATCATGGTTTGGCAAATAGTTTAAGACGAAAATTCTACTCACAAAACCATCTCTTTTCTTAGGGCTCGTTTGATTTCCCATTCAATTCAATTCATCGGAATTCTAAAATCCCATAAATTGTGTGTAGAGTCTATTGATCGAATACGAAAGAGGGGGGGTGAACTGAGTATTAAAAACTAGCCCCACTTTTTCGATTTATATGATATGTAATTAATTATTTGATCTTATGAATTAAAATCAACTAATTAATTAATCAAAGTAAGCGCAAGTAACGAAATAACGAAAAGTAAAGAGAGTAGAGAGAGGCACACGGATTACAATATAACTCACACAGATTCCCGTTAAAGAATTGTAAGCTTATAATGATGTACTATTATCCAATAACGTATTTCACTCAAGCGATTGATAATAATTGATGCACGACTCTTTTGAAAAACAAACTCTAAAAATAATAAATATTTGCTCAAAGGTTTGCTTTAAAACGATTTTGGAAAATAATCACAAGTAAGTATGTAACGCGTTGTTCGTGTGATTTCGTGTATCTTACAATTAAGGTATGAAGAAGTATTTATAGTAGTAGAATCATAGTAGATCTAAAACCCTAGATTAATATTTAAGAAAGATATTTATTTTTAATATCATAAAATAATATTTGCTTATCTTTTAGAAATATCTTTATCTCAAATTATTATTTGGTTTATCTTATAGAAATATATTTATCTTTAATATCTCAAAATATTGTTGTAAAGAAATAGTAGAATCCTAGATTAGGTAAACAAGGGAAACAACCTAGATAGGCCAAAATACCCTAGCTCACGAAACCCTAGGAGGCACGCAATCCTAGGAGGCACAATCCTAGGTTCTCACGAAATCCTAGGTGGCTCAAATCCTAGGTGGACTTATTAGGTTAACAACAAATTGAGATAGAATATATTAGAAACCCTAGGTAGCATGACAACCCATAAGTTGTATTACTAACCAATAGAATCTCATAAATATATTTTCTAATAAAACTTTTGATAAATATAAAAATACTCTTTCACTTTTGAAAACATTTAAATCATTTTATTTCCAAAATCATGCATCAACATTTATCATCCAAAGTTATAGGCTAAAGCTATAACTTTGAACATAAAATCTCTCGAATGGAATAGTTACCGAATGACGACCTATACTATCGAATCTTCACAAAGATCTTCAGTATACGGATCATCTCTTCATCTTGATCACAAAGACCCTTCATCTCGAGTCTTGTGTTGTTTGAGGTAGATCTTGCTTGAAGCGATTTTCTTTAAAGTTATGACTGGGTAGTTTTAACTTTCATGTTCACTTCCAAAGTTATTCCTGAAGTTGTTATAACTTTGTCTCACAGACTTTGTCAAAGTTATGGCTAACTTTTATCTTTCTTCTCATAATTGTTGCTAGCTATAATAAGACTAAAGCACACAATTACACGCATATGATATATCGAGTAAAGCACATTATCACGTAAACACATGTCATTATCAAAACTATAAAATTGGTCCAACAAATTCTCCCTTTTTGATGATGATAAATCTCTTATGATTTTCTCCTAACATTGTGACTAAGTATGGTTCCCCCTCAACAAAGCACTCCAAAGTTATAACTTGAAAAACTTTAAGAGATAACGAGTCTTGACAAGGAGCAAGCTTAAGCAAAGACTCAAATCATATCATTTCTTCCCCCTCTTGGCATCATTGAAAAGACAAGAACAAGGATATAAAATGACTAGAATAACACACGTCAAGGCAAGAAATAGATATGCAAAATATGCAATATAAAACGATATATAGCAAGCAAAATCAAACATTAAATGTTAATTAAAACTACAAGCCACAATAAGATTGTTAGTTGCCATTTGGGTCGAATAGGATAAAGTTTAACAAGCCAAAATGGGCCGAATGGTTAAGTAGTTTAAGAAACAAACAAGCTAAGATAAGAAGATCAAGGCATTTTGGGTTGGCGGATGATGTTTGGGTCAATGTAACCGGGACGGGTGCGGTACTCAAGAGTAGAAAGACGATCAAGGCAAGTCGACACATGATTAGCTTGTGCGGTGAGGCATACATCGAAGTTCCGAACCTTCAAAGAGAGAGCCTCCGTCGCATCATGAATAGTGTGCATACCCTCACGCATCTCCGAACCACTCTTCACTAATGCTCCTCCTTGGCTAACCAAGAATTGCATCCGATCCCGTTGCCTAAACATCTCTTGTCGAATATCGACAACATTCCTATCAAATTTGGCTAGGCAACCATCAACTCCCGTCATCTAAGACCTCATCTCACCACTCAACCCCGACCCACCATGGTCACGGGTGGAGCTAGTGTACTCCCTTGCCACGGTTTGAACCACCTTGTCCACCACCGCATCAATTTTCTTATCTTGCGCATCAAGGCGCTCCATTACTTTTCCCATAAACACATCCAACTTAGATTCAAGCCCCGAAAGATCAGTCACATTCGGTTTCACAACAACTGAACCACCGTGTGACTTGAAAACTAATTTCGGACCCTATGCCTACATTCTCTATGTATTCACTAACACCCTCTTATACCTTTTTTTTTTTTTTTTTTTTTTTACGCCTTTTTGTACCTTCAAGCACCGAACCCGACTCGATTTGGGTTGATTTTGGGTATTTTTTGGGTAATGTGTTTTTGTACTTGGCACATGGGTGCCGGCTCTAGAGTCAACTTTTCCTTTTTTTTTTTTTTTTTTTGAATTTGGGTAGGAAAAGGAATCTTAGGTAATTATTTTTGAGATATGGTAAGGATAGAATTAGGTAAATAAAAAGATATGGTAAGGTAGTTTTGGTTGAGAATTTCGGCCAACATAAAAAAACATGGGTAGAATTTGGTTCAATTTGGAAAGTGAATAAGATAGGTTTTTGGCAAATATGTGGTTCATAATTCAATTTCCATAAAACACTTAATATGCAAGATACTCACGTAAAATATATAATATTAACCACAAATATACTAGCAATGAAATATGCGGACACAGTCATACAATCTCGTCTTATTCTAGCCAGTCACGCAGGTTCACAAAATAAATATGACGAATTTAATTGCTACTGATTAAACCAATTTCCAACCGCAAAATCTCAAAACGTCTTCTCGCTAACGCCTTTGTTAAAATGTCAGCCCATTGATTGTCAGTACTACAAAATTCGAGTTTAATGTTGCCCTTTTCTACATGATCACGCAAAAAGTGATGTCTAATGTCTATATGCTTAGTACGAGAATGCTGAGCTGGGTTCTTAGAAATAACAATAGCACTCGTATTATCACAGAAAACAGGCATACAACCAACATTAACACCATAATCACATAGTTGTTGCTTTAACCAAAGTAGTTGGGAACATACCAGTCCTGCAGCGATATATTCGGCTTCTGCAGTAGATAACGCAACCGAATTTTGCTTCTTTGAGCCCCAAGTAATTATGCATGGTCCAACAAACGTGGCAAATCCAGAGGTACTTTTTCTATCTAAGGAACATCCTGCATAATCTGCATCTGAATATCCTAATAGATCGAAATTACACTCAAGTGGATACCACAAATATAAATTAGATGTACCAATTAAATATCTCAAGATACGTTTAACTGCAATCATATGTGACTCTTTAGGACATGATTGAAATCTAGCACAGACACATACGCTGAACATAATGTCAGGTCTACTTGCAGTTAAATATAATAAAGAGCCAATCATACCTCGATATGTAGTCTCATCTACGGACTTACCATTTTCGTCCAAGGTCAACTTTTTATCAGTTACCATAGGTGTGTCCATAGGATGAGCGTTCTCCATACCAAATTTTCTGATTAATTCCTTGACATATTTTTGTTGGTGAATCTTTATTCCTTCTTTGGTTTGTTGAATTTGCAATCCTAGGAAGAATTTTAATTCTCCCATCATGCTCATTTCAAATTCTGAGGTCATTAGATCTGAAAAATACTTGCACAATTTATTGTTAGTAGAACCAAAGATAATATCGTCTACATAAATTTGAGTAACAAGTAAATCAGAACCCTCGGATTTTAGAAATAGGGTTTTGTCGACAGATCCTCTTTTAAAATTATTTCGTAATAAAAATTTTGATAATCTGTCGTACCGAGCCCTAGGCGCTTGTTTCAAACCATATAAAGCTTTATCGAGTTTAAAAACATGGTTTTGAAATTTGCTATTCAAAAATCCAGGAGGTTGTTCAACAAAAACCTCTTCTTCCAAATAACCGTTAAGAAATGCCGTCTTAACGTCCATTTGGAACAATTTCATTCCTTTGTGAGCTGCGAAGGCGATGAGCAAGCGAATAGCTTCAAGTCTTGCTACTGGAGCGAAAGTCTCGTCATAATCAATCCCCTCTTGTTGATTATAACCTTGAACGACCAATCGAGCCTTGTTACGAACTATAACTCCTGAATCATCCAATTTATTTCTGAATACCCAGCGAGTACCAATCACAGTTCGATTAGGAGGTCGTGGCACAAGGTGCCATACTTTATTACGTTCAAACTGTTGAAGCTCCTCTTGCATAGCCACAGTCCAGTCGGATTCTGCAAGAGCTTCCTTTATGTTGGTAGGCTCTATGGTAGACAGAAAAGAATAGAATGAACAAAAGTTATTTAATGTTCGCCTCGTTTGAACTCCCTTATTCAAACTTCCTTAGGATATAGAATCCATAGACGATAACTCTTATATTTCCATTTCTTGAGAGTCCTAGGCTCTATCATAATCTGATAGAACTCTCATTTTTCACTCAAAATGAAGTCAGGAATAAGATTGGTCCCCCTGAGTGGAACTCTGGGGTTATAGTGAGTTGTACCAACTTCAGTTACACCCATCTTGGTCCGGTTTCAAAGTTATAGCATCATCAGCTATAACTTCAATTTCCTTTTTCTTGTTTTGAGAAGAGACATTCGTATCATCAACAATTGTCTCAGTTCTCTGTTCAAGGTCATTTGCAGATTTATCAAGTTCATCATTGATTCCTTCAATAACTTCTTCATTATTATCTGGCTCGTCTTCCCTTGAAAGGCGAAAGTCTGGATCATTCATGTCTTCTTCTTCATTCTGTTCACCTTGCTCAGGCACATTATCTTCATCAAATACAACATGAACACTTTCTTCTATGCACAACGTTCTTTTGTTAAAAACTTTAAAAGATTTACTATGATTAGAATAACCAACAAACACAGCTTCGTCAAGTTCGTGGATTCAAATTTGCTCAAATTACTTTTTCATGATGTATGGACAAAACATTTACTCCCGAAAGAACGAAGGTGAGCTATTGGGTTTTCTCCTCTTAAAAGTTCAT
>JAIUZE010014134.1:0-30073 GCA_022085475.1 Heliosperma pusillum | reverse complement strand
TGGTCAATTCATTAACACTCCAAATTTCTTTAACGGTGTTGTAATGAAGGTGAAAAGCATCAAACTTATCAGGCAGAAAGTTGAATATAAACTGGGCGAGGAACGGATCCTTAACTTTCATGCTCAGTTTTCCCAACTTAGCTGCCAGATTCATCATGTGCAACAGATGTTGCTGCATGGTGGTAACATTCTCATTATACTTAGCAGTGGTAAGTTCAGACATAATCCTTCCAGCTACTGCTTTATCGGTAGTCTGAAAGCGTTCCTTAATGATTTCCATGTACTTACTAGCTGTAGTACAGTCGTAAGAACTTTAAGCAAAGACTGTCAAGTTATTGAGAGAGCTTTGCAACGGTACTGCATTATGAACAATGCTCAGAACATTAGGCTTTGAGTTTATCACACAATAGCAATTATGACTAAGACTTGAGACTTAAATGAGTAACTTATAAACATTCATTAAGCAAGTGTAGTATCTGTGGACAACCTACGCATGCTTAATTACATAATCAAGTATACTCTCTTTAATGAGTGTTTCACTTTAATGTCAGGTTACCTGTGGGTAAAACCTTAATACAAGTTATTTCACCCCATTAGATGCTTAGTCGGATATTCACTGTATAATTTGAGTCCACTGTGGTGAACATCAACATAATGTGAATGCCCAATTTAATTACATTATGAGATCTGATCGCGTACGAGATGAAGTCACTGTGGTGAATTTCAATTCGTCATAATGCGAAGGTCTTCTTTAATCGATGCATAAGATATAATTAATCTTTAATAAGAATGTATGCTTAGTCGGATATTCACTGCATAATTTGAGTCCACTGTGGTGAACATCAACATAATGTAAATGCCCAATTTAATTACATTATGAGATCTGATCGCGTACGAGATGAAATCACTGTGGTGAATTTCAACTTGTCATAATGCGAAGGTCTCCTTTAATCGATACTTAAGATATAATTAATCTTCAATAAGAATGTATGCTTAGTCGGATATTCACTGCATAATTTGAGTCCACTGTGGTGAACATCAACATAATGTGAATGCCCAATTACATTATGAGATCTGATCGCGTACGAGATGAAATCACTGTGGTGAATTTCAACTCGTCATAATGCGAAGGTCTCCTTTAAGCATAATAACGTAATATTATACGAGCATACAATGAAAACAAACATTAAGCTTCGAACCAACACGGGCAGACCTCGACCGAGTAAAACATCAGCTCGATCGAGTAGAAAATAAACAAAAGCATCTCGATCGAGAAAAACTTTAGCTCGATCAAGAACAAGGCAAAACAAGACCCCTCGATCGAGTACATCACTAGCTCGATCGAGGGCAAAGAAGGACAGTGTTACTCGACCGAGTAAACAATAGCTCGATCGAGTAAAATCAAAAACATAAGGGCTCGATCGAGTGAAACATTAGCTCGATCGAGCAGAATCAAAAAAACATAAGGCTCGATCGAGTAAAACCTTAGCTCGATCGAGCAGAATCAAAAACATAAGGCTCGATCGAGTAAAATCTTAGCTCGATCGAGCAACATTATTAATAAACCATCTCGATCGAGTGAAGCATTAGCTCGATCGAGTATGGTATAGATCATACGACATTCATACGTAACAATAATCATAATAAACCATACAAATCGAATTAGGGCAGTGCAAAACATCATCATAAATCATATAATAATCATCATAAATCATATAAACGAAATAATTCGATTAGGGCAGCGGAAACGATCATGATACAAGGATACATTATCTATCATAAGGGTATACAATCAATTATGAATGAGTATTACAACATCATGATTAAAGCATTAAATTCATTCATAAAAGCATAATCAAAACATTAATCAGAATTATAACTATAATCACAATCCTGCTCTGATACCACATGTAAACATAAATTACAGGATCTTGATTAAAGCGATAATTACTGAGATATACTTACGTGGTGCAGCCATCAGATCTGATAATAAAATAACTTGAGAAAGATAAAGAATAAACCCTTCTTGCTTTGCCTTCTCCTGCCTTCCTTATTCTCTAATTCGCTTTCTTAATGTGTGTTTCTTAATATGAATGAATTAGGTTAAAGCACAAACAGGTGTGCTTATTTAGAGAGGTGGCATGAGGGGCTTAATAAAATAAGTGGGCCTGATGTTAATGGCCTGTAAACATTAACCGTAATCCACTTAAACTAGGACTCCTATTAAAAAACCCGAAACAATATATTTAACCATTATTTAATTAAGGCGACTAATATCAGTAATTAGGTCCACATAATAGAGAATTAAAAAATAATTCTTACATCTAATGCATGATGGGCGTATTAGACGAAGGAGACTATATATAGTCACCTAGATTATGGTTCCTGGTAATATCCTCCCCTCCCATCAGTAGAGATATCATATGGTATGTGTGTCTACTAGAAGACCTAATTCCGAAGATCGTCCCTTCAGGCGGTTCATCTCAACCTTTCATCATGTAATAAGGTACGCTTCCGCATTTAGTTATTGGCCTTTAGTCAGATTAAATCTAACAAGTGGTATCAGAGTCATCTTCATATTAAATTATTTGGGAGTTTCGATTGATTATGTAATTTATGGTTCCGTTAATTCTATTCATTCTATGCGAATTTGGTGGATTACAGTTGACCTTCACTTATCATTCGGTTTAAATAATTGAGATTTTTATAGTTGATCTCTATGCCATCTACTTATTGTTTTATTAGCGAAGGGTTTACTTGGGTGATAATTGGTTATTTGCATACTATGGGCTTAATATGTTACTCTTAGGTGTCATATTTACTATAGCAAATTCAAACATGATAATTAAAGTAATTGACAGTAAATTAATTTGATGATTGTCTGTATGCAAGTAACTTATTTGGTTAGGCTTTATCGATCTAGTCATGCTTAATAAGATATTGGTGGTTACATTGCAACTAGCTTAAGTCTCTTAAAATTATGGTTCTAAAAATAACTGATTAAGGTAAGGTATTAAGCAATCACTTGACTAGTTTCGATTCAGGTGCAAGTATAATGTATTACGAGGCATAAGGATTCTATTTGATGGCACTTTAGTTCAATTTATCATCATGGTGGAGTTAAAATATTTGGGTCTTCGGTTATTTTTATATGCCCTATGTCTATCATTTATGTAACACCCCGGCCCAAACCATGGGTCGGGAGCGGTCATTCATGATAGCTCTCCAGGCTGTGTACATGGCCCACAGATCATGACCTCTTCAACTAACGTGGGGTGTTACAGTCACCCCCACTTGAAGAACGCAACGTCCTCGTTGCGACTGGGAGCATAACCGCTAACCCAGAATTTTCCCCCGCTAGGTGGGTGATCACAATGGAGCGTATAACAACTGCCTCCAGGAGGGTATAACAACTGCCTCCATCACCACACGGTCGCAGGGTTGCTCTGATACCATTTGTAACACCCCGGCCCAAACCATGGGTCGGGAGCGGTCATTCATGATAGCTCTCCAGGCTGTGTACATGGCCCACAGATCAACACAGGTCCTTTCCAGCGCATTTTGTCCTCACTCATGTGCATCCCGGAAACCTTCCCAGGAGGTCACCCATCCTAAGACTACTCTCAGTCAAGCACGCTTAACTTTTGAGTTCTTTTGCATGGATAACCAGAAAAGAAAGTGCACTTTGTTGATATGAGTAGTATTTTCAATCCCTTTAAGCACTAGTCATTTAAGCTTATCGATTGACCTCTTCAACTAACGTGGGGTGTTACAATTTATGTGTATTCTTTTGGCCATTGTATCAGTTGTTTGGTATGCCTTTTCGGGGTAAAATTTTCTCATGTCTTGCTATCTTTTCATTATGGCCGTATGGTTTATGATTTCTGTGTCATTTCGTTTGGGTTATTATCATATAGTTATAATAACTTTGATAAGTGAACATTTAAAGAGCACTCACAAGTGTGAATTAAAGTAATCTTATGTATGGTTGATAGACTATTATTGCTAAAAGGTTTAAGTCACTTGTCATTAAGGCTAATTTTCAGGTTCACTTATATTGGCTATTCAATTTTATGAGATGTCTACTATTTCAGGTTATTTAATTGAAACAGTAAGTCGCCAAAGTGACCTCTATTGTGTAGATTAAATAATTTAAAATGCTACGACGATTGTGTGTGATTGGATTTTATGCGGGTAGTGGCCGGCCCAAAGGAAGACCATTACTTGGCAGAAATTCAGTTACACTTGTGGTTGTAAATATGTAACAGTTATTCGGTTTTTCGTGTGAGTATCAAATCGGGCCAAAGGAAGGCTCGATATTAGACATGATCTTACTGTTAATATTTGATTATTACGTCAAGAGTATCACTTACAAGTCCAATTCTTATCCAAAGATGAGGTTAGATGTTGTGTTAGGTATCTTGTGATGATGGGGATGCCAATATTTGAATCTGAAAATTAAGTTAAGGGAGTGACATGTTATTTATTACACTCATAAGGATTATGCCCATAAAGTTTTTACGATGAATAAATTCCATTATTTGGCCGAATTGCATATACACGTTGGGTAATAAATATGTGACGATTATTTGGATCTTCATGTGAATACTAAGTCGGCCCAAAGGAAGGCTTAGTGTTTGACGTGAGTTTATCGTCAATATTTGATTACATTTTTAAGAGTAATGTCAATGCATAGTTATTATTTAAGTCTAACGACTAATTATAAACTTTGCAGACACTTTAATTATTTGAATTTTTTCAATTATAAGGATATTGTTTTGTTCATTCAGTTTGACATTTATGTTTATTATTTTGTCATATTTGGGTTACATTCTCAATTTGTTTGAAACTATTCATTAAATGAATGGTAAAAGAATGTGAAATTATTTTTGGGTCACGATAATCTTAACATTGCGTTGAGAATTTATTATTGCTACTCATAAGGATTAAAGTATCGTGTGGACTCACGTGATTTGAGAATTAGATCATTCAAAATGCATCTTTAACGATTATATAAGGTGACATTAAGGAAATATTTAAGGACATTGTTTCAGTTAATTGAGTTAATTGAGATGCTGCAAAAGTTTGTTAAAGTACCAGTTTCAACGCTTCGCGTGTCGGTAAAGGTACACTTCTCGTTTTTTGTTGTCTAAGTTTTGGTATATATAATCATGTTAGGTGGGTGTATCTGGTTTTTCACTCACATCAAAATTTTGTTGCAAGTATAACTAAGATGTGACAAGCCAAGTGATGATGAAAGATCCATCTATTTGGGGCATTTTATCATTTGAGTTTGAGGCAGTCAACTAATTTAGTTATCATTAATGAGTTGCTACTTTATTTGAATTTGGAAAATATTTTTGTACCACCTTAGGGGGAGTTTGGTTATTTTTTCGTATGGGCTAATTTGGTTCTTTGTCCAATTAGAAATAATTAATTTTGTGTTTTCCAAATTTAAATAGAGGTGAGTCCATCATTTTTGATAGCTTTATATAGTTTAGATCTGAATCTTTTTAAAGTAAACTTGCATTAAGGTTCAATGGATATAAAGAATAAGTCATTAGCGACAATTTCTTTTCAGTATGACATATTAAAAGAAAAGTTAAAGTTTTGTGTCAAAATGAAATTGTTGGCCCCTTTACTTTGAATTTTCATATTTAAGGTGACAAAACAAACTAAAGGAAAATAGATATCAGAAGAATTTGAGGTGTCTTATTATTAACATATAAGGGCAGGTGAGCCATTTTATACTTTAAGTATTAATGGTTTAAATCGTTATGTTAATGTGTAGACAAAATTGAAGTATGGATATCTAAATCTCATTTGTGAGAAGTTTTAAGTTCTTGACGTTTTCAGTGTATATTTGACTAAGATATATTACTTAGTGAATGATAAAGGATTGATTATGTCATCTTTGATCATAAGTGTATGTAAATACTTTGGCAAAATGACTATTAAGGATAACAACATCAAGATTAATTTTCATAATTTCTAGAGGTGTTCAGTCTTGTAATTAATATTACACCACATGATGATTCTTAATATGGATGGTGCAATATATATGCTAAACAAGAACATAAGGCTTGGTAAGGAGTGTGAGTATTCATACTCTTTTCCTTGACTTTAGTAATAAGTTCATAAGATTGCAGCTATTTTGTATAAAGTTCTAATAATAGCATTGACTATTTTATGATAGTGTAAATTATTTACATATTTGGTACATCCAACTAATTAAGGATGATCTTTAAAAAGTCATAAGGTTAGTAGTTGGACTTAAGGCTAGTCAATGAGTATTTTGTTGGAATATATTTAAAGTTGTAAGGGCAATAAGGTAATGATCCCACAACAAAGTAATTTAAGATGGAAATTTAGGGGTTCATTGAGGATATTGAGTTTGAGTGGGAGAAAAGGTAATTGATATTGTCTTAAGTCTCCTTATACAGGATCGTGTGTTCAATTCGGTTGAACAAACTCAAATATCTCAAGAACTAATTCTTTAAAAGATCCACTTAATAAGGATAAATGCAACTACATTAATTACATTGTTCCTATATGGATACAAATGGAGAACTATGTAATGAATGACTAGCAAGTTGCAATAAGAGTTAGATAATGGAATGAGAGAAGATGATCCAATCAACTTTTGTCAAACCGTTGGAGGTCCTAACTCATATAGGTGGATTAATGTCATACAGAAAAATAAGTCATTTGATGGTCGATGATATTTGGACGATGTTCCATTACCTAATTAATGTTGTGAAATATATTGGTTTCAAATATTTATTTGTAACCAAGAAGGGTTCAAAAGGTAATGTGACAGTATATTTTGTCTGGTCAACAAATGACTATAAGGATAATTTGGCATATTCAGTTTTTCAGTTACAATGGATGAGTGCTAAAGATTGGTTTATCAATGGTGACATTGATGAAAATATTAAGTGCAACAACTATAACCTTTGTTTCAATTGATTCAAAGTAGATGTTCTGCAAATTAAGGTAACTCATCTAATAAAGCCCAAAAAAGGTTTTACGTCATAATGATTACAAATCTGCCAAACTATCATCTTATTTGATATTTGATGAATGTGGTAGATGATTGTAGATACTCAAGATTTAGTAAACTATTTGTTGTTAAGACCCTTTCAGTAAAGGAGACAGATTTAGTCTCATTAATGCCTAAAGAAAATATTCATCATATACAGTAATGCTTAAATTCATTTTTTCAAGTTTTATTTTACGTGTTTAAGTAATGTGTTATTTACTTAGTTTGTATGTGTTTGGATATCGCATACATTCTACAATTTGACAGATATTAAGGCAATACAGATTAGGACCTTGGATCCACTAATGGCAGTCAAACGTATTGTATGTCATTTACATTTGGAACAAACAATTTTTATAGGAGATCGATTCAGGTTGAGATCATTCAATATTTCGACTCCTAGTTGGCTATGAACATTTGTCACAAGGCTGCAAATTCAGTACGATATTGAAAGACCACTTAAGTAATTTGTGACAAATGGGATAGTTCTAGTTTATAATTGATAAGCATTTAATTAGTCACATTTTTCCTCTCATTTTCGTCCCCATTTTGGTCCGTGTACACGGATTTGCGTGCCCTTGATTGCATTTTGCTTCCCGATTTCCCGTGCTATGAATGTCGATCTTAATTTGTAGGAATTAAGGCGGATATGAAGAAATCGGAGCATAAAGGTCTTGCATGAGTCGGGATTCAGAGATGAGATGAAGAAATAAGGAAAGCAAACCTCAGGTGGCGCAGGCCAGTCAACCGACCGGCGGCCGGCCACCCGACACAGGCTACACACCCACAAAGGAAAGAAGAAGAGAAAGAGAAGAAATGGCCCAGGTAGCGCCGGCCGGTCACCCGGCGGCCGGTCGCCTACCCGGACTGCACTACATCAGTATGCACTTGGAAAGTATTTCGTGCTCCAGGCCGGTGGGAGGCCGGCGGCCGGGCACCCGGCCGGGACCCCCTATTTCATACTTAGAAGAATTTTGAAGACGAGAAAAATGAAGACACTGATGTGCTCCCGGCCGGTCAGAGGGCCGGCGGCCGGTCGACCGGCCAGGAACGCAACTCCGCATTTCTCCATCTCTTCTATTTTCTTTCTTAATTTTCGAGAGACCTATATATACCCTTCCCCTAATATTTTGTAAGCAGCTTTTCATTATCTCTTAGCACAAAACCCTAGATAATTTGTAACCTCTATTACTCATTAATTACTCTCCTAATCGTTCCCTAACTAAGTTTAATTTCTCAAATTCAAGTTAGTAGATCTAGTCTTTCTTAGGATAATTATCATAGTTTTGGGTTCGTATTGAAGATTTTGGGTGAAGACATTCTCCCTATTTATTAATACAAGCTTGTTAGTATAAATTTCTCATCTTTTTGTTATTTATGCAATTTATTTTCATTTTATAGTTTATTGTTTATCATTTGATTGTTATAGTTATTCATTTCCTTAGCATGATGTTCATTTCATTATTCCTTGCCTTTAGTTGTTTGATTTCCCTTAGCATGAGTGAGTAGTTTCCCTCTAGGGTTTAGGGGGAGCCTAAGGGAGGATTATGTGGGATAATTAGTTGAGTAATTAGTAGACTTGTGGTAATAATTTGGGTATTACTCATATGCACACTAGGTGTTTGATGAAATGTGTAAACGAAAGTTGCCCACTTTATCAAGTATCGTTTGATTATCTCTTAAGCGACGGTGGTAGAGATGATTAGACTAGTGTTTATACGAGTGATTTGAGACAAATGCGATGGCTTTGTTGATGATTATTAATTGTTGAGACATTAGCAATTAATTCTACTCGAATTTATTACCCATTTGCTAATTACTAGACCAACCCATTAATCCCCCTAAGGTGAACCTTTTACCTTAGTTTTCCCTTAATTGTCTTTACCTTGTTATTTAGCGATTACTTGCTTTTTCTAATTCTTAGTTGATCTTCTCACCCAACCTTTGTTAGGCTAGAATAGGACTCGATCGAACTTGTAGTTGACCCCTCCATCCTCGTGGATTCGACCCCTTTATACTACTTATATAGGGTTTATTTTTGATGTTTGCATTGACGACGAAACACTCATCAAATGGCGCCGTTGCCGGGGATGGCGTAAGGAAACTCGTAGTTTGTTTTGTGTCTTAGATTTAGCTAAGTTACTTGTTGTTTTTGCTGATATTTAGTTGTTAGATTATTTGTAGAGTGCCTTGCATTATTGTCTTTCCCTAGTGTGCCCAAAAACACACTAGGAGTCTACCTTGTTTTTGAGTTGCTTTTGAGTGCATGCCTAGGGGTGAAGGGTTGTTCTTTAGCCATCCGGAGCCCGAAAGGTTGTTTAGGACTCTACGAGCTAATACACTTGCTCGGGTTAGGAATTCAAGAACGGTTAGCCGTCAACAAGCTAATACTTCTATCTCTTCTACATCCACTCCAACAACCGATCACCCACAAAACGACACCATTGAACCCATATTCGAAAATCCCTTCTACAATACTCTACAAAACACACTGATGGAGTTTTACTTAACCTCGCAAGCGAACGAGTTATCGTTGGGTATTGCAAGGGTTGTATCCCAAGGGACGGTAATTATGGTTTTAAGGCGGTTTAATCAAGTTCTAGTTTAGTTCTAGCTAGTAGCAAGTTGAAGAGGAATAATAATAAACTAGGCTAACAAGACAAAGATGCGATATAAAAACAATAATTAAAAGGAACTAGGGTGGATGGGTTCATTAATGCAAGTATGAGTCAATTATGGTGGGGGACTAGGACTAGTCTAAAGATAGTCTAAACATGTCTCCACCTCTCGGTGTAAGACGGATTAAAAGACAAGCCTCCACCTCTCGGTGCGAGACGAGCCCTAGTCTAAGGTTTGATTGGGTTCTCGCCCTAACCTCTCCCTAAACATCCAACACACACACACAACAACATACAAGTTCAAGCTCTCACTCAAACTAGCAATAAAACATGAGAAAGACTCAAATTACTCATTCAAGCATTTCAACAAACACCTTGTGTGCACAAAACAAGTAGACTAACAAAAGACTTAATCTTTATACCCAATTACCATAATCAACCCATAAACTTACATTAAATCCCCCATCTTCCCCTAGTCTAACACTACTCACTCATACTAATGATGAAGAACATTAAAGATGGATACTTTGATATGGAACAAACAAGAGAAGGCATATTCAACATAAAAACTAAGCAAATAAACAAGAACAAGTAATTAAAAGACTAGTAATGAAAATAAAGATGAGAAATTATACCAAAACTTGTAATAAAGGATGAAACTTGGATTAATAATCAAATAAGAGTCTCCCCTTGTCTTTATATTACAACCCAATTCTTCAAAAACAACTAAAGGAAAGACTAGATCTAAAGATAACTAAGTAGAAAACTAGAGTAATTAGTGCTAATTATCAAAGGATTAGAGTAGTGATTAGGAATATTGAAGGCTAAAATCTAGGGTTTTTGTGTCTAGGGTTGTGTGTCTAAAATGAATTAGGAGAGGGGTATATATAGGTTGGTGAGATTTAGGGTTCAAAATAAGAAAGGAAGTGGAAATGCGGAGTGGAGGTCTCAGCCGGTCGACCGGCCGCCGGTGGCCTGGACCGGCTGAGCCCCACTGACTTCAAACTTGAGTTTTATCGTGTGAATTAGGTCTCAGCCGGTCAGCCGACTGCCGGTGGCTTGGACCGGCTGAGACCACCTGATGTTCTTCCCATTTTCAAACTTTGTTTTCAGTATGTGGGGTGCTCAGCCGGTTGGCCGGCTGCCGGTGGCCTGGACCGGCTGAGCCCCTCTGCTCCTCCTCTTCTTTTCTTTCTTTCTTTGTATGAATCTTGGGTGCTCAGCCGGCTGGCCGGCTGCCGGTGGCTTGGCCGGCTGAGCACCTTGTATCCTCTTCTTCCTCTCCTTTTCTTCCTTTCTTCATTGTGTTTAGTTTTGTGACGGTTTCTCGGTTCTCATCCCGTCTCGTTCTTGTCTTGACATATTTCCTGTGAATTGAGACGGAATTAAATGGTATGAGAGTACACGAGATGAGGGCCAAAATACGATAAAACCGACGCCAAACAAAACTAAATGCGATGAAACATAAGAAAATAAGGAGGGGAAACGGTCCAAAATAATCATATATCAAACCTCCCCACACTTAAACATTACTCGTCCCCGAGTAAGTAAGTGGACAAAAACAAGACACTCATTTAATTAAGCTAAACTAAACTACTAAAATATGATGAAAGGCAATTAACGGGCCTTCTCCGTCCCTTCAACTCACAACGAAATACAATGAGGTATGTACTTCCTTGTAAGGCAAGTGGGGGCTTGCGGGAAAATTTAGATGCATCCAAGATTAAGCACGTAAACGACATAAAAGATGCATCAATCAAAAGAGCAACCACTTTCCTCATCTAAGCGGTTGGGTTTCGTTTAAAAAACCAAAGGTCTAGTTCGGGAGATACCGTCTCAGAGTCTCAACGAGGTGTCAACCCCCTAATCATGGCTCAAGCAACCCGAGTATGACCTCCAAATGCCAATAAAACAAATTCAAAGGCGGGCAAAAGGGAGGCAAAGTCAACCGTATAAAGCCAACAAGACACGACTCGAGATTCAACCAAATGCGACCCATGACTAAGAGAACTTAGACTACCGACTTCCTCACGGTTTTCACTCGTCACTCATTTAAAGAACGGGTGATTTTTGTGACAAAAAGTAACCAAAACCACTCAACTACTCGACTTGTGAGACATGTCCGCAATCTAATGTGTAATCCTCTCCTATATGGTCGCATATGAGATGTAAAGATAGTAATGCACATAAGGTGAAACAAGGGTTGTAGGGGGGATAGGTGGTGGGTCGAAACGGGGTTGGTGCAAGCACCGTTATGGAGATGTGGAGTTACAAATCAAGAAATTGTCCAAAATTTCATTTCTCCCAATTTATTACAACAAATGAAAATATCAAACTTGAAAGTCCGATTCACTTGGAAAAACATCAAATCCCCATTTATTTTGCAACGTCTTTTTCTACTCGCTTAATGATGGATAAGGAGTGTTGCTTGACTTTTTCTCTTACAAAACATGAAATAAATAGATATGAAGTGAATTTTTTTGTTGTTTTGCATTTTTCTTTCTTTTGTATTTTGTTTTTGCTTTTATAAAACCTCTTTATTCAAAATCAAAGCCAAATATAAACCAATTATTTCAACTCAAATGAACTTAGCTCGAGTTCACTAAATAGGACACAAATTTCCCTTTTCAAAACACCAAAAACAAAGTGACAACTTTCTTGATCAAGGAAGGTTGTTTATGGGATGTAGTTGGTATATGTAGTAATGCCAAATGAAAGGCTAAGGCTCAAAGGGGATGCAAAAGTTGGTCCTAATCTAAAGGGTTGAAAGTAGGCTTATATGGCAATGTGAGGCTCAAAAATTATAAGCAACAGATTGTTTCAAATTATGCACACAAAAAGGAATACATCTCGCGACCTAAGGAAAGAACGACACACTTGTGCGTGAAGATGTGACATGCCACGCAGGGAGCCTACTCACAACCTATGGAGACCGGGTATGAATGCACCGGTCTAAAGGAGGCTCTAGGTCTCACATGTAAGTAGCTTTGTCGAAGTCTAGGTCTAGCCTAAGGTCTACTTGGTCTCACAAGGCGGTCCATGGCCTTTGGGTTTACTCTACTCCCCGGGTGTCTAACAAAGGGGGTCAAGAGGTGCAAGCCACTAGAAGTGGGAAGACACGGTTAAGACAATCTCATCATTGGGGTATCATGTTCCCTTTCTAGACCACATTTTGTTCAAAATATTTACAAACTCAATGCAAGGCAAAATTAAAACGACAAACAATTATTCACATGTGACGGAATGCAATTCTAATTCCTAATAACAATCAAATAGATATGCAACATTGTCTAGACTAGCAACACATAAGCAACACACATCAAGTTCCCATGGAACATCCTCATCAACAATTTCCCGTTCTCCTCCATATTAATCAAAATAAGCGAAAAGAGTGGAAAAAGGAGAAAATAGTTGGAAAGAGTATACCAAGCGGTCTTCTATTCTCCTATTGTTTCAAATGCTCCATGTGTGCCTACATCACTTATTAGACAAAAACAAATATATACAATGCAATATTTTTGGATTTTTTTTTGAAGATTTTTCGATTTTTTTGAGTTTTCTTTGAGATTTTTCATCATGCATATACAAAATTTACAAATATGTACAAAAATGGATATTTCCCTCTCCACACTTAAACCGGACATTGTCCTCAATGTCCAAGTGCTAGGAGGAGAATGAGAAAAACAAATGAACGTGTTTTTGTTCTTTTAAAAAAAAAATAACATGTTTTTGGTTTTTTTTTTCTCTACGTGGATGCAAATCCTATATGTGACGATATATTACATAATTAAATTCTAATGCAACCTAAATGAATGCAACTAGATGTCCTAATCGAAAATAAATTACAAGTAACTAAATGCATGCGGAAATGTAAAATGCATGAAAATAAATTTGGATTTAGGGATCATACTTGTCATTTTGGATTTTGAAATGGGAGCATCACCAACCTTCTTCACTCGGACTCTCCACCGGACTCGGTGTTCCCTCCCTCTTCGTCACCCGTGCTCAAGGGCATGGAGGGTCCTCCAAGGAAAGTACCACACATAGTCGGGTCCTCACCCACCACCGTCCCATCTCCCGCGATGAAAACTTCCCCCGAGTTGTGTGGAGGAGCCCCGTACCATTGGGCATCATTGCCCTCATCATGCGTGGGTAGGGGCGGAAAGATAGTATCGCTCCAATAATCTTGGGTGACACGAATGTCACCGTAGGCTACGGAGCCATCTTGGGTCATATATCCTCCATCGGGAGGAAGGTAGAAGCGAGGGTGAAGGCCGGATGGGTGATTGTATCCCCGTCTCATAAAATCATTGTAAACGGGAAATTGAGCCACCGATTGGTCGTAGTAGACCCGATCGAGCTTCCGATGAAGCTCTTGCCGATCCTCGGCGGCCGCTTGTAGGCCCAAGTTCACATTCGCCATGAAATCAATAAGCGAGTCGGGAAGTGGGAATTGTTGGTTTGTGGATCCTTGGCCTTGTTGAAAGGCCCCAAAATTAGTGCCGGTTTGGAAGAAGAGTGGTGGTTGGTTGTATTGTAGGGAGGAGGTGGTGGGACGCTGTCGGTCATGGCCGAAAACTCGGTCGCCCTCGGTTGTGACGGGCTCTTGTTCCGGTTCCGCCTCGATTTCAAGAAGGAAGTGAGGAGAATCCCTCACGATTTTCATCTTTTGAGCATTGGGAAGCGGGACCGAATTTTTCTCTACTCCGCCTACCTTGATTTGCCAATAGTTTTTGTCATCAAGGGGGCTTTTCTTGACCCACTTCAAGGAGTATTGGATGTAGTCGGATGTCAAGTAAGTATCCCCCGGGAGAATGTTAACGCCGGGCAAAGCCCGGGTGAGGCATTTGGCAAGGTAGGTGATGACGCCACCCACCACTATCGCCGAGGTACCCGCCGCTGAGTTGCTAAGACGGGCCAAATGTACGGCGAAATGGTGAGCAACGCAAGCTTTAAATGTATGGGGTCGGGTGAAGAGATAGGACCCTAAAATCTCAAGGTCCGGGGTTTGGAAATTATGCGGCTCATCCCGCCCAAAAATAGTAAAACCCATAAATCGGTGCCAAATGCGGATGGCGGCGTTGTGGACCGCATTGGCCGGTCTCTTCACCCCCCTCGCCTCATCTATCCCCGATATGGCCTTCCATACCCTCCCCAAATCATAGTCCTCAGGTGGTTTATGGGAGGGGGCCGGGTCAAGTTCAAAATGTCTAGCAAATTCTTCTTAGGAAAGGTTATAATCCTGGTTGAGAAGCCGGAATTGCAAGGATTCCACCTTAGAGTTTCGGTCCTTGGTACCATTTAGGGAGCTCAGAAATTCCCAAGTGAGGCGGGGGGAGGTTCCGTCATGGATGTCATACATCCTCTTCATACCCACCCCGGTGAACAATTCAAAGGTAACTTTATGTAACCCTAGCGATCGCATTGAGGAGCGATGAATGAAACGAGTATTGTGGAGGGGGCGTTGCTTAAACAATACGAATTTACCTTTTTGGGGTATGGAGGCAAATTCGAGACCCGGGAAGTCGGGGTCGGGACTCGCGTTGTTGGCAGCTCCCGCCACCAATGCCGCTTGGGCATTCGCCAGCTCTCCAGTTCTCGCTCTTTTCCTTGCCGCAGACATGACGATAAAGAAAGCTAAGGGTTTAGATAAGGGTGGGTAGTGTAGTGAAGGTGAATATGGAGTTGGGTGATTTATGGAGGATTTTAGAGGGAGAAAATTTTAGAGGGAGAAAGCTAAATTTGAGAAAATGATTAAGAGTAGAAGGAAAAGGAGGGGTAATGTGAGTATAAAGCTCGGTCAGTGGGTCTGAGCCGGTCAGACCGAACGGCTGCCGGTCGACCGGCTCGCCTCTTTTGCCTTTGGAAATTTTTGCGTTTTTCAAATGAAACATCAGAAGATCTCAGCCGGTCAGGCCGACCGGCTGCCGGTCAACCGGCTGAGCTTCCTTCCCCACTATTTCCTCAATAATTCTTCATCACTGACTGCTCCCAGCCGGCGGACCGGCTGCCGGCCGACCGGCTGGAGCTTATCTCCTCTTCAATAATCCATATTTTTGCCTTGATATATGAGTCCCAGCCGGCGGACCGGCTGCCGGCCGACCGGCTGGAACGCCTCTCCTCAGCCCTTTTTCACCTTTTCTGCACATGGGGGTGGTCTTAGCCGGCTGCCGACCTACCGGCTCGCACCCCCCCTTCACTTCTCTTCATGTAACAATTTCCAGAATTAATCAGAGGGTCTCAGCCGGTCTGGCCGATTGGCTGCCAGTCGACCGGCTCGCACCCCCTTCATCTTTCATTCACAACAAAAACCAAGAATTGAGCAGAAGGTCTCAGCCGGTATGGTCGACTGGCTGCCGGTGGACCGGCTGAGGCCTATTTCTCCGTGTTTTCAATGATTTCCCTTGTCTTCGACATTTTTCCCTAGTTCGACCTCCTTACTTAGCCCCGAGATTCGATTTTTCTTCTTTCAAACCGACTCACCTAGTCGGGACGAAGGCTAAGCAAAGGAGGGTCCCACTTTCCTCACGACACAAACTTCATACAAACAAACACGATCCCATCACCGAATCCAATGTTGCACAAGATGAACCATAAATCCAAATGTAACTAAGTTCTAAGCTAAAATGCATGCAATATTTACAAAAAAAGGTGGTGGTTGTTTGGGGACTCCACCAAACCCGAGTTTTGGGGTTAAGAATTACTCATCCCCCAAGAGAGGGGGGTCTTCAAGATCCATTTCATTCTTCTCCTCAATCGGTAGCCCTTCTTAATAGTATTTGACCCGTTGGCCATTGACCTTAAAGCACTCACCGACTTTGTTTTTCAACTCATATGAGCCATATGGGTAGACGGTTACCACTTCAAAGGGTCCCGTCCAACGAGACCTCAAATTTCCGGGAAACAATTGGAATCTTGAGTTGAAAAAGAGGACCTTGTCTCCAACATTAATTTCCTTCCTCACGATCTTTGAATCGTGCCATTGCTTGGTTCGTTCCTTGTAAAGTTTTGCATTCTCATAGGCATCCATTCGAAGTTCATCAAGCTCATTCATTTGCAAGAATCGTTGATTACCCGCGAGATCCATGTTGTAAGTAAGCTCCTTCAAAGCCCACCTAGCTCTATGCTCCAACTCCAAGGGTAAGTGACATGATTTCCCAAAGACCAAACGGTAGGGCGTGGTGCCTAGGGGGGTCTTGTAGGTGGTCCTCAATACCCATAACACGTCATTGAGCTTTGTGCTCCATTCCTTCCTAGACTTTGTCACTACACTCTCTAGAATTGCCTTGATTTGTCGGTTGGACACCTCTACTTGCCCATTTGTTTGAGGATGATAGGCAAGTGCGACCTTCTGTCTAACCCCATACTTCTTTAGTAGAGCATAGATGGTGCGGTTGATGAAATGAGAACCTCCATCACTAATCACGGCTCTCGGGACACCGAACCTTGGGAAAATGTAATCTTTGAATAGCTTGGTCACCACTTTTGAGTCATTGGTGGGAGCGGCAATAGCTTCTATGCACTTGGACACGTAATCTACCGCAACCAAGATGTAGTGGTTGTCAAAAGAGGTAGGAAACGGTCCCATAAAATCCACTCCCCAAACATCAAACAATTCAACTTCCAAGATGCTATTCAAGGGCATCTCATCTCTTCTTCCAATGTTGCCTCTCCTTTGACAAGAGTCACAAGAGTGAACAAAAACATAAGCATCCTTGAATATAGATGGCCAATAGAACCCACAATGAAGGACCCGAGCTTGAGTTCTTGAGGTAGATAGGTGGCCTCCATATGTGGTAGAATGACAAGCTTGTAGGATAAGTTGTCCTTCCTCATGTGTGACACATCTCCGGTAAATCCCATCATTATGATCAAGCATGTCGCAAGCCCGAAACAAAGATAAATTACCCAGACTAGGCTAATAACAAATTAATGTAATTAGGGAAGTAGGGGTCGATCCTCAGGGAGATGGTGTTTCCTATGGATTGTGAATCGTCTCACAATTGAGTTTTATCTAATGATTTTCTGGGTATTGGATTTGGTGATGTCTAAACTAATAAAGAACATAAATAAAAACAAAACAAACTGAAATGGAAACGATAAAGCAGATAATAAATTAACAATAATGAGAAGCATCTAGGGAAGTAGGTTCACACATGTAGATTGATATATTGATGAAATTGGATTTAGGATATGCAAATAATTCATTGAGCGTTCGTAAGAATGGTGTGTTCATTACAATCATAGATCAGATGGTCTAGCAGGCTTTTAGTGCGATTTACTAGGTCTTAATCCACCATGTCACGCTTTGTCTATTCAATTCCTGTATATCTACCTTGGAAAAGAATTCCATACTAGTCAATGATTGTGATCAAGAATCGTCAACTATCGTTAAAGTCCAAACATGCATAGACACAATGTTTTAAAAGCACAATTTCCTTTATCCAATTATCATATTTTAATCAATCTAACATGGCTACCCTACACCCTAGAAAGGTGACTACTCACTCATGATTATGTTGATATTAACAATGAAAGTTAAGGTAGACATATTTAGTTGAATTTGACAATAATTTAGACTCTTTATGTGGCGATAATAACGACGCTATACGACAATCTAAGAAATGAAACTATGATTATAACAACGTAAAAACAAATCTAAATGATACGAATAGAAAATAACAATCAAATGGAAAACAATAAGGAACAATAAACAAAGGATAAATTAGGAATACCTAGGTGACGGTCAACGATGAAAGCGATAACAATAACAGAAATCCCTCGCATAGAAATATCGTATCTTGAATTACAACTCTTGAACCCAACAAAGTAGATACAAAAGGTTGAAATTCTATTTGAACTAAGCTAATGTTTTGATATGAAATAGACGAAAGTAAACTAGAAACAAAAGACAAAAGAAGAGAATCTAAACTAGAAGGACTAAAGCTAAAAGGAAGTATAAGACTAGATTATGTAAGAAAGTGTATGATAGATTATTTCATGGATATATGGATTGATGATATGAGGGGCTTGGCACATCTATTTATAGTATTAGGGTTTCGTGGAGAAGAGGTCGGGTAATAAATACATAGGGCAAATTTAGGAAGAAGGAGCCGCAATGCATGAAGCAGCAGGAATACCCGATCGGGTACACCACTTACCCGATCGGGTAAGTCATCTTCTGGAAGCTCTTGACTAACTCTTCAACTTCCTTTCGCTTTGACTTGACTTACAACATCCCCCTTGACTCTACAATCGGGTTTGTTGCTTGGATATGATGCAAAGCGATGAATTCTCCCGTCTAATTGATTGGTCTTCCGACAACTACAAAACCGTCTTTGCTTCTTCTCCTCCCTTAAGTTAGTGAACCTTCTCGAAATGCCTTACACACAGTCAAGCTTGCATCTTCAAATCGTCGGGTTCTAGGCAAATGCTCGGAAATATAGAAAAAGGGCGTAGAAACGTCACTTTCCCTACAAAACAAGTTAGAACACAGGAATTCGCCTAGAAGACGATATTAGCTCATAAAATGGCTTAACAAAGCACAAATGACAAACAAAACCGAGCTAAAGTGGGGGTTAAAATCATACAAATATTCACTTATCACATTACATCTTCTATAAAGATACGGGTCCTCCCACACATACCTCTTGGACTCGTACCTAAGTTTCTTCCTAGCTTGGTGGTTGAAATCCCCCGGAATGAAATTAGAGCATAGAAAATTTGCGATGTCCGCATACCAAGGATCGGTAGCGAGCATTGCCAATAAAGTTTCATCCGGCAACCACTCATTAATGGGAACCCCATCCTCTACATCTCCTCTATCCTCTTGGGTTAATCTTGACAAGTGGTCCGCAACAACATTCTCGGCACCCGCTTTATCCTTGATAACCATATCGAATTCTTGTAGAAGTAACACCCAATGAATCAATCTTGGTTTGGCCTCCTTTTTCACCATAAGGTGCTTGATGGCGGTGTGGTCGGTGAAAACAATCACCTTAGAGCAAAGAAGATAAGGTCGAAATTTCTCAAATGCATACACCACCGCCAACATCTCTTTCTCCGTGGTGGTGTAGTTGCATTGAGCATTGTCCAAGGTCTTGCTCACATAGGCTATAACATGAAGCTTCTTCTCGTGCCTTTGGCCTAAAACCGCACCCAAGGCAAAGTCACTAGCATCGCACATAACCTCGAAAGGAAGGTCCCAATTGGGAGGTTGCACGATTGGAGCCGATATCAAAGCTTGTTTCAACCTACAAAAGCTCTCATGGCAAGAATCATCAAATATGAAGGGAGTGTCTTTGACAAGAAGTGAGGTTAGGGGTTTGGCAATTTTTGCAAAGTCTTTTATAAAACGCCTATAAAAACCCGCATGACCTAAGAAACTCCTCACACCCTTGACATTTGTGGGTGGGGGAAGTTTCTCAATCACCTCAACTTTTGCCTTGTCCACTTGGATCCCTCTTGTACCATAAAATGGCATTTTTCCCAATTCAACACAAGGTTAAATTGGATGCAAGTTTGGAGTACTTGAGAGAGGTTCTTCAAACAATCATCAAATGAGGTGCCATGGACACTAAAATCGTCCATAAACACCTCCATAGACTTCTCAATATACTTAGAAAATATGGACATCATGGCTCTTTGAAATGTCCCGGGAGCATTGCAAAGCCCAAATGGCATTCTCCGATATGCGAAGACACCATAAGGACATGTAAAAGTAATTTTTGCTTGGTCATCCGGGTGAATGGGAATTTGGAAAAACCCGGAGTAACCGTCAAGAAATCAAAAATACTCATGATTCGCCAACCTCTCGAGCATTTGATCAATGAAAGGTAAAGGAAAATGATCTTTGATTAAGGCGGAGTTCGGTAATCAATGCACATTCTCCATCCCGTGATCGGACGGGTGGAGATGATTTCACCGCCCTCATTCTCTACCACGGTCATACCGCCCTTTTTAGGGACGATTTGAACCGGGCTCACCCATTCGCTTCCCGAGATGGAGTATATGATTCCGGCCTCAAGCAATTTATCAATTTCCTTTCTCACAACTTCCCTTCGTTTATCATTCAATCTCCTTTGAGGTTGGGCACAAGGTGTGTATCCATCCTCTAATGCAATGCGATGCATACACACTCTAGGATCGATACCCACAAGGTCGTCAATGCTATACCCAAGTGCCTTTTTGTTGATCTTAAGGACTTTTAAAAGTTTTTCTTTTTGATCAAGGTCTAGGTTAGCATTGACAATCACCGGAAGTGCCTTGTCCTCATCAAGATAAGCATATTCAAGGGAGGGGGTAAGGGTTTAAGGTCTACCTTTGGAGGGTTCTTACCCGCATCTTCATTAAGGAATGGTGGTAGAGCTTCATAATCCTCATCATCAACCTCCCCCGAACACAAATCATTAGCATCTTGGATAACATCTTCTAGAATATCCACCGAGTAAGCACTCTCGAACATTGGCTTAGACAAGATACCCGTCAAGGAAAACTCAATTACATTGCCTCCAACATTGAAAGAGAGTCGTCCGTCCTTCACATCGATCATTACTCCCCCGGTTGCCATAAAGGGTCTTCCAAGTATTAATTGGAGTTTGTTGATCCTCCGGAATATCTAATACCACGAAGTCCGCCGGTATGTAGAAATTCCCTACCTTTACCGGTACATCCTCTATTACACCCCTAGGGTATTGAACCGATTGATCGGCGAGTTGCAATGTCATGGAAGTAGGAATCATGTCTTGTAAGCCGATTTTCTTAGCAATAGGAAGTGGCAAGATGCTAACACTTGCACCCAAGTCACACAATGCTCTTTCAATGTTCACATTGCCCACCATGCATGGAATTGAAAAGCTACCCGGATCTTGTAACTTCTTTGGCATATGGTTAAGCAACACCGCACTACATTCCTCGGTTAAGGCTACTATCCCATCACTTCCAATACCCCTCTTTTTGGTGAGAACATCCTTGAGAAATTTTGTGTAAAGGGGCATTTGTGTCACTACCTCGGTGAAAGGTAGTGAAACATCTAGCTTCTTCAACATCTCTAAGAACTTGGAAAATTTCTTTTCCTCGGTCTTGGCTCTTTCTCTATGGGGAAATGGCATTGGTGGGATGTAGGCTTTGTTGGGAGGTGGGGCTTGTTTAGATTCATCACTTCTCTTGGGTTCTTTCTCTTTCTCTTTGTTTTCCACTTCTTCAAGAATCACTTCCTCTAACACAAAGTTCTCATCATCCACAACTTGTTCATCAACCTTCCCTTTCTTGGAAGTCTCACCTCTAATTGTTGATGAAAGAGGTGGACTCTCAACTCTTCCTTTCATCACATCTCTTTTCCTCTTTGGCTCATGCTCATAATCTTTCTATGGATCTTCTAACTCTTTCCCACTCCTCAAGGCAACCACATGTGCTTGTTGGTGGTGTGGTGGTCCATCCTTAGGGTGAGAGCCTTGCATTGGGAGAATTTGCTCTCCTTTTTTAAGGTTGATAGGCCCTTGGTTAGCCAAATAAGAATCAAAGTTCCTTTGTTGGGCTTGGACGTTTGAAATGTCAGATCTCAAGAGTTTGAATTGTTGCTCCGCATTTGCTTCACGTTGTGATGCCTTATTTTCCTTATTTCTTAGCATTTGCTCAATCGAAGAGTTGGATTGTTCACATAGAGGTGGAGGTTGTTGGGAATTTTGTTGTTGTTGGAAGTTGTTGTTGTTGTATTGATTACGGTTGTTGGAGTTTCTTTGTTCTCTAAACGGAGGGGGAACATATGAGTGATTGTCACGTTGGGAAAACCTCCTAGAATCGGAATTTTGGCCATGGTTGTTGTTGTAAGACCTTGAATGGTCGGGTTTGGGAGGTGGTTGGTATTGTGGGGATTGATATTTGGGATCTAAGGGTTGCCCTCCATATGAGAGTTTTGGGTCTTGATTTGGGAAGGCTCGGTAGAAAGTCTCTTGTCGTTGGTAGGAGTACCTAGGTTGGTTCCCTTCCATTGCATAACATTCTTGTTGGAATTGATCATCGGGAGGGAAGAAAGGACTTACTTCATATGTGTGACCAACACCTCCACAAGTATCGCATATCGGTTGTTGGTTGTAGGATCTTGGTGGAGATCTTGGTTGCTCAACATAGTACACCCTATCTTGATTTGGTCTTTCTCTTTGGAGTTGGTGGATTTGCCCCTTGCCCTTGTCTAGACCCAAGTTATCAAACTTCTTTGAAAGTTCATCCAATTTGAGTTTGGTTTCCATCTCGAGTCTACTAGACCCTTCACCTCTACCCTCGCTCTCCCTCGAAGCATAGCTATTCTCCATCTCGGAGATGTTTTGAATCATCTCCGTGATTTCGGCATTGTTCATCTTATCGAAATTTCCCCCGGAGGCCGCCACTATCATGTCACGAAATCTTTGTTCTAGAGTTTGGAAAAAGATTTGAGTAGTCAACCATTTCGGGATACCATGGTGAGGGCAAGAGGTTAGAAGATCTCGAAACCTCTCCCAAGCTTCACTCAATGTCTCATAGCCTTTTTGTTTGAAATTTTGTATCTCATGTCGAATTCTTGCGGTTTTTGAGGGGGGGTAGAACTTGGTGATGAAGGCTTTTGAGAGACTAGCCCAAGTTGTGAAAGTTCCGGGTTCATGAGAATTTAACCATTTCTTTGCATTTTCCTTCAAGGAGAAAGGAAATAACATGAGCAAGATTTGGTCTTCGGTGATCCCGTTCCTCTTGATTGTTCCCACCTTCTCCTTAAAGCCTACCAAGTGCTCATGAGCATCTTCATTTTTCAACCCATGAAAGATGTCTTGTTGAATGAATGAGATGACATGATGACGGAGTTCAAAGGTGTTGGGAGCGATAGCTTCGTAGTTGATGGTCGTGCAAGACCGATCGGGGTCCGGCCTATTGTAGTAGCCCATGGGTTACTCCGCCATCTCTAGGTTGAATGGGTTGTTTATTGGTGAAATTGGGGAATTTGGGGAATTTGGTGGGTGGGTGTTGTTTGAATTTTGGGAAAAAGTGGGTGAATTTATGGGTGATGTGTTTATTGGAATGTTTGTGGGTATGATGAGGGGTGGTAAAGTGGGTGGTGGTGTTTGTGAAGTTGAAGGCTCAATTGTGGGTGGTGGAGTATTTATGGTGGTAAGAATGGGTGGGGATCCTCTTAAGGAAATAAGAGCGTGTCTTCTTCTAGCCCGGAAAGTTTTCTCTATCTCTCGGTCGAGAGGAAAGAGTGCACCGATGTAACACCTGCTCATACACTCAAAAGAGAATCAAATGGTCCTAATGCAAATAGATGCACTAGGACAAAATGGAAAATCAAACAAATAAAAGTGAACTAAGCCTAAAATCAATTAAACTATCTTATCCAATATTGCCGTCCCCGGCAACGGCGCCAAAAGCTTGATGGAGTTTTACTTAACCTCGCAAGCGAACGAGTTATCATTGGGTATTGCAAGGGTCGTATCCCAAGGGACGGTAATTATGGTTCTAAGGCGGTTTAATCAAGTTCTAGTTTAGTTCTAGCTAGTAGCAAGTTGAAGAGGAATAATAATAAACTAGGCTAACAAGAAGGCAAAGATGCGATATAAAAACAATAATTAAAAGGAACTAGGGTGGATGGGTTCATTAAGGCAAGTATGAGTCAATTATGGTGGGGGATTAGGACTAGTCTAAAGATAGTCTAAACATGTCTCCACCTCTCGGTGTAAGACGGATTAAAAGACAAGCCTCCACCTCTCGGTGCGAGACGAGCCCTAGTCTAAGGTTTGATTGGGTTCTCGCCCTAACCTCTCCCTAAACATCCAACACACACACACACACAACAACATACAAGTTCAAGCTCTCACTCAAACTAACAATAAAACATGAGAAAGACTCAAATTACTCATTCAAGCATTTCAACAAACACCTTGTGTGCACAAAACAAGTAGACTAACAAAAGACTTAATCTTTATACTCAATTACCATAATCAACCCATAAACTTACATTAAATCCCCCATCTTCCCCTAGTATAACACTACTCACTCATACTAATGATGAAGAACATTAAAGATGGATACTTTGATATGGAACAAACAAGAGAAGGCATATTCAACATAAAAACTAAGCAAATAAACAAGAACAAGTAATTAAAAGACTAGTAATGAAAATAAAGATGAGGAATTATACCAAAACTTGTAATAAAGGATGAAACTTGGATTAATAATCAAATAAGAGTCTCCCCTTGTCTTTAGATTACAACCCAATTCTTCAAAAACAACTAAAGGAAAGACTAGATCTAAAGATAACTAAGTAGAAAACTAGAGTAATTAGTGCTAATTATCAAAGGATTAGAGTAGTGATTAGGAATATTGAAGGCTAAAATCTAGGGTTTTTGTGTCTAGGGTTGTGTGTCTAAAATGAATTAGGAGAGGGGTATATATAGGTTGGTGAGATTTAGGGTTCAAAATAAGAAAGGAAGTGGAAATGCGGAGTGGAGGTCTCAGCCGGTCGACCGGCCGCCAGTGGCCTGGACCGGCTGAGCCCCACTGACTTCAAACTTGAGTTTTATCGTGTGAATTAGGTCTCAGCCGGTCAGCCGGCTGCCGGTGGCTTGGACCGGCTGAGACCACCTAATGTTCTTCCCATTTTCAAGCTTTGTTTTCACTATGTGGGGTGCTCAGCCGGTTGGCCGGCTGCCGGTGGCCTGGACCGGCTGAGCCCCTCTGCTCCTCCTCTTCTTTTCTTCCTTTCTTTGTATGAATCTTGGGTGCTCAGCCGGCTGCCGGTGGCTTGGCCGGCTGAGCACCTTGTATCCTCTTCTTCCTCTCCTTTTCTTCCTTTCTTCATTGTGTTTAGTTTTGTGACGGTTTCTCGGTTCTCATCCCGTCTCGTCCTTGTCTTGACATATTTCCTGTGAATTGAGACGAAATTAAATGGTATGAGAGTACACGAGATGAGGGCCAAAATACGATAAAACCGACGCCAAACAAAACTAAATGCGATGAAACATAAGAAAATAAGGAAGGGAAACGGTCCAAAATAATCATATATCACACACCACCAAATTCACCACCTACAACACCTCAACAACAACAAAATCAACCACAAATGACGACTTTACGTGATCGTAACCGACCCAATCATGATGATACCCAATCTCCAATCAATTTCGGTGTCTTGGCCCCAAATAACTTTGAGATACACCCGGCTCAAATGAGTTCAATTGAGCGGGATAGCTTTGAAGGCCTTCCCGATGAGGATGATCATGCCCACTTGAGGAAATTCAAAAGTAGAGTGGCAATCATGAAGAGGAATGGTGTGCCCGAGGAAACCCTTTGTCAAATGTTGTTCCCATTTTCTCTTAAAGACCGGGCGGAGAGGTGGTTGAATAACCATGCTTCAAACACTTTTACTACTTGGGATGCCCTAGCTAAGGAATTTCTAAGCAAGTACTACCCCGCCTCCAAAACGGCGATGCTAAGGAATGAGATAACAACCTTCCAACAAGAGGATGGAGAATCCTTGGGAGAGGCATGGGATCGATTCATTGATTTACTTGCCTGTTGCCCTCATCATGGCATTGCGGATTGGTATGTCACTCAAACATTTTATCAAATTCTTCTCCCTCAAACCAAGGCTATGGTGAATGCTTCCGCGGGGGGGAGTTTCGATCATTTGAATGACCAACAAGGGGCGGCATTGATTAAGAAAATGGTTGAGTCGGAGTCTAGCTATGGTACTAGAGGAAATAGCTTGAGGAGGAGTTCTAAGTACCCAAGTGAGAACTTTTCAAATGCGGATACCAATGCCAAGATTGATTTGCTCACACAAACTTTTACTAAGGGTTTTGCCGAGCTTCAAAAGGCTCAAAATCAAAGTCAAGGCCATCATGTGAATGAAGCTAGTGGGTCTTATGCACCTCCCATGGTGGAAGCTTATCAAACCCCTACTTGTGAAATTTGCAATGGGTATGGACACACCTTTGAAGTTTGTGGGAATAATGTATCTTATAACAATGAAGGAGGAAATGACTATCAACATGTGAATGCATTTCAAGGAGTCAACAACAACCCACGGCCCTCAAGGCCTCCCTTCCAAAACCAAGGAGCTTACAACCCAAATTCCAACTTCTATCATACGAGTTCGAAATTTCACCCAAACATGAGTTACAAAAGCCAAAATGTGTTAAAACCCTCAACAGGGTATACTTTGTATTGTAATCAGTTGATTAACGTAAATAAATCTCTGTAGGTTCACAGGGTATACTTTGTATTGTAATCAATTGATTAACGTTTATCGATAACGGTTGGCTTGCTAGATAAGTTTGACGTTATCGTCATACAGATGGCGGTGATCAACTGGTCCCTAAAAGTCACACCTAAAGGATGTGATTGAGAGATGTGATTATTTGAGAAAATAATCATATTGATGCCTTATTAAATGACTAAAAGGTTAGTCGGTGTTTTTGACTAAAAGGTTAGTCAATGTGATGATGATATAATTATTTAATAATGATTAAATAATGTTAGCTAAGACGAATTAACTGTAATTCGTAATTAAATATAAAATGTTATATTTAGTTGTAGTATATAATGTGAGCTTAACGAATTAAAATGTTAATTCGTAATTAAACATAAACCGTTATATTTAATTAGCAGGATTATAAATATACCGATATTTATAATTAAAGTATATATTATACGATTGTAATAATAATTGTTATATTAATATATCTACTGCAAAATGTTGTAATGGACCTTATTAATGTATGACAACATATTAGACAAATATAATATGTATAACATTATATTAAATGGAAGCTAATATAACCGAAAAAGAGTCCAGATACACTCTAAGTATTTCGGTCAAAAGAGGTAACTAAATAAGAGAAAAATAATCCCTTATTTTTCCTTAGTTGTGCCGTGAAAACAAAGGAGGAAAAAAAAATTCTAACCTAATTTCTATTCTCTCAACTTGTGCCTCCATCTCACACAAAACACAAAATAATAAAAAGTTAACTGTAACTTTTAATTCTTTTTCTAGCAATTACAAGGGCATATCTCAATCAGTCTTGGGTGTTACGATTAGGAGGATATCTGTGTTGATATCTGTTCTTAGGCCGAATTTTGCTAGGACCAAAGGTTAAATTCGCTTTCTCTATATTTTATATCGTTTTCGTATTAATGACTTGCAATTCATATTATATAATTTTGTTATAATCCTAAATTTTAAGGGGATGTAAACAGTTATTTCCCACAAGTGGTATCAGAGCATTTGGTTACAAAATTATATTATATGTTTTTCATTTTTATGAAATATAAATTTGAGAAAAAAAAAAAAAAAATTTGTTGATAAAACCGAAAAAAAAAAATTGATCTCACGGCTGTTTTTTTTTTAGCCGTGTGTTTTTTTGTTTTTTTTTTAGGGTTTTGTGTTTTCCATTGTTGATTTATTGATATTGTTATTTTAATAGGTTAAAATTCAATATAATAAATTTGTGGTTGTTTTAATTTGATAAGGATTAAATTAAAATAAGATGGAATTGTTTTGTTTTTGTTGTTGCTATTGTTTTCGGTCTCATTGTTTTAAATTGATATTTTTTGTATAATGATTCAATTTTAATGATGTTCAAAGCGATTGTGATTAAATGAATATATGGATAATCGATTTAATCATGATTTAGATTTTTTGCTGTTTACAACAGTTTTTTTTTGTATTTATTTTACTGTTTTTCGGTTTTTGGTTTAAACCGTTAGAAAGAAAGATAAAAAAAAAAAAAAAAAAAAAAAAATTTTACTGGTACTGTTCACGGTGAACAGTGATCCGTAAGAAAAAAAAATTTTGTTTGTTTTTTTTTTTTTTACATTATAAAGATAATGTTTGTTTGTTTGTTATTGTGAAAAGGTTCACAATAATGATACCCGTTTATTTTAAAAAGGTTTAAAATAAAAATGGATTATGGATGATTAAAATTGTTGTGCGCAATTAAGGAATTGTCACATAATTTTGATCGGTTTGAATGGTGGTTTGGATAATTAATCAACATAATTAATGAATTATGTTTTGTAATATTAATTTATATAGTTGATGCATTTTTTTTGTTGAATGAATGAATGAATGGTTTATTTTACGTATTTTTGCAATTGGTTGAAAAATGTAATACCTAGTGTGGCTTTAGTTAATCATGTTTTCGTAATGATGAAAACATGGTTTGGTTGTAATTTTGAGATCTCGAATCTCCTTTTATTTTTATTTTAATTATGTTTTGGAATTAGAATGTAAATAAGTTTATTTTGTAATTTTTAAAATGTAATTTTAAGAAGACTAGAGACGGAGATCGGATGCTCACTCCCGCTGCATGGACCAAGATGAACAAAGTCAAGCTTCTCGGGTCCATAAGGATGGATTCCAAACTTGTATTTACTGTTCATTTTGGTAGATAGGCCACACTAGGACCGTTGTAATAGTTTACGTATTTTTCCGTTCTTTTGTTTTTCATTCACATGTTAAATAACTGCATCATATTCCGCCTAAACCAAACCACCTAAAATGCATGAAAAATGTTTCATATAGTTTGAATTTTCATCATACAGACATCGTTCATATGGCCATCACCTTAGTCTAAATCATTTACGAAATGCTAGAATTTGTTCACTTAAAATGAATTAAATTTAAGATGATGGGATCTTCCTCTAAAATGAAAATTGAGATTAGTCTTTATAGGAAAAACTTCTATGAACCCCTTCTTCGTCGGAAGTCATAATATGACCCCTTCTACGTTGGGTAAGTAGTGAGTGTTGACCTATTTTATCTCAACATTATAGTACGAGTAATATCTCGGGATTATAATGGACTATAAGATAGAATTTACAGAAATTTATCGACCGAGAATTCTAAAGGTAGAATTAGCCAAAAGGTTGGCTTATCAATTTACAGAAATTGAGTCTTGGGATCATTTATATAATTCTTGAGGGAGGTCAATTGTATAAATGCATGAGTCATCGCATTAAACAGTTTTTGCATTAAGACTTAATTTTAAAACGATGAAACTTATCATAATTTTTCTTCTTTTCACAGTTTCTTGAATACGTTATATACAGATATAACTGCTTAAAATAACAAATGGCTGGACGTACAGACGACCCAATGCCAAGTGCTACACTCGCTCGCGAGTCCTGGCTAAAGATCTTTATGGACAACATGAATCAGTCCACGCGACTGAAGAATGAGGGGTCAAACTTTGCGGACTGGGAGGCGGCATTACGGAATGCTGCCATTGCTGACGGTAAGCTCAAGTACTTGACTGAGCCACTACCGACTAACCCAGGCCCCAATGCAGGAGCAAATGAATCACTTGCTTATAGTGATTTCGTAATGGAGGCGGGTGCGATAAAGAACGTACTCATCTTTGCAATGGAATCCAATTTGCAGAGG